>CAXIEJ010000003.1:0-47601 GCA_964023215.1 Eledona agricola | reverse complement strand
CGCCTCGTTGACCGTGTCTCTGGAAAAATCGTATTCTTCTAACAGCGGATAGTCCAACTCGATGAATCGTCTCTTGATGACCTCATACTGAGCACCATCAACTTCGAAGCAATGCGTCGAGTTCGCTCGGTCATCGCCAGCCTCCGCGTCCAACAAGTCGAGCTGTAAGTCCGACTCGTCCGCCTCAAAATCAAAATCTGGATCCACACCCTGATCCAGACTCTGCTGCTGCACGTCCGACAGGGCGATCGTCTCGATCACGGCATCCTTCCTGAGCTGCGATAACAACTCCTGATCCCGACAGTGGACGAAATAACGACCTTTCCTCAGCAACGACCTCACCTTTCCAAATCGCTCCGTGCACACTCGGATGAACTCGACGACCTCATTTGGAATCACCACTTTGGACAAGCGATCCAAGTGGTGCAGAATCGCATCCGTGGTCAGGCCTACTGACACTGCTCCGTACAGCGATCCGTGGTTGAGCACGTACTGGTGCATCAGTCGTGTTCGCGCGAGCGGATGCGCCACGGCAATCAAGAAGTCATAGGCTTGTTTGTATAGCGGGGAAAACGTCTCCATGTAAACCCGCTGGTCTGGACACACCCACAATGCTCTCTTCTCATGATCACTTTTCAAAACCAACTTGGCCGAAAAATCAATATAATTCACCACATCCTTGTCTTCTTCTTCTTCCTCATCGTCATCATTCACCATTCCAAACCCTTGGTCCGTCATCATGTCATTCGATTCGTCAACCGCTACTTTCCCCCTCTTCTTTACATTCACTTTTTTCAACTCCGACTCACTTCTTCGCGACTCAACACCCTCCCAATCACTTCTTGTCAACTCTTCGCCACTTCGCGCAACTTCCCCCTCCGGCCCCTCATCACTTCGATGCATTCGCCCTCTCAACTTCTTGTTGTGACGAATTGGCCACACTTCGTCCGACTCTCTCGTTGGCGTGAATTCCTCACCTGACTCTTCGGAACTGCTGTCCAACCGACTACTCGTCAATCTTCCCTTTCTCAGTCGACTCCTCCCCATGTGATCATCTCCATCGGTCGACGACTTTCGTACGCCACTCCCATCCTCCTCACTGTCTTCGATCTCGAGCCCATCAATCACTCGAATTGATCTCCGAGGCGGCCGCTCCTCTAGCGGACTCGCGCTCGAGTTTCTGGTGGTACGACCCCTCCGCTGACGAGACATGAAACAGAGTGTGTTGTACGAGAATTATTCGAAAATTAAATGGCTTTAAAATTTTTACAAAAAAAACGTGGCCTCTTTTACGCGCATTCCCCCCCACTCTATCCCTTACTCAGCAGCTCTGTCTAGCTGATCCAACACCATTGGCCTCCACTTTTGCGACTTTGACGAAAACCATGCAAAAGCCCCCCTCGAGGCCCGTCAAAAAAGTGGAACCAATTCGTCTATCGAAGTATATATAAAATATATAATATAGAGAGAGAGAGGAGAAATACGCTCTCTCTCATATGTGTAAAACAGAGCTTTCTCTTAATAATACAATAATAATATATAATCTTGACACATTGTCTTCCTTCTTCGACCGCGAAATCGATCGCTGACTTCTCTAACGCGCTCATTTTTTTTGTCAGGAGAAACGACAGCACGCTCACGAGAGTGATAGATAGGGCAGCGGGTCTCATAGAGGGAGTGAACGATTGGATTTGGGAAAAGTCAGCTGATAAAACCAAGCTCAAAGACACCATTACATTCGCCTGTTTTCAAGACGTAAGCTTTTCATATGATTTGTGCGTTGATATGGCTCTGTTTTACGCAGCTTTGAATAGGGATAGAAGCGTTGCGCCATTTATCCTTTCTGATTTTTTTAAGAATTAAAGTCGTTTCTTATTCTCTGCGGCGCTAATGTCTTATTTTCAGCTATATTCCATGTCTTCTGATAGGGTACACCAATGGGTTCCAGGTGTGGGATGTGAGTGCGAATGAGAACGCAGTAGTGACTGAGGTCGCATCGAAGCAGTGGAAATGCGTGAAGTCTATAAGGGTGCGTGAGAGGAGAGGTTTGACGTCGACGCCGTGTATGTGCGCGCGTGCATTTTTGTGAAAGTCGCCCAGTCGCGCGCGCGCGCGAGATAGATATGATAGACAAGAGCTTTAACGTGGTTTTGAACGATTTGTGTGCAATGGAAAAACGCGCATGACAGGCGATTGAGTTGCCAGACCCAGAATACAGAGGCCAAGCTGAGTCAGACCCCTACGCTGAGAATCGCCCGCTTATAGCCGCAGTATCGTGCGTCGGCACGACAAAGAATTCATCTAAAGTTTTGTCTCTTTTCGGACTTGGAAACGACGAATGGATGCATCCTCTCGAATTTCCGAATTCGATTACAGACGTGCGTTCGAATCGATACGTGGTGGTGATTGGGACGTGCGAGTCGGTGCTCTACCTGTTGAACGCATGGACACTGGAGCTCGTGAACCGCATCGCGTGCTGGAAGGACCACGACTTGCTTTCGGGACCAGTGTTCGCCCTGGGAGGGCATTGGTTAGCTTTTCAGGCGCGAACGGTGAAAAAGGAGCCCCATCACCACCGGAGCAGCGAGGGCATGGGGGCATGCGAGAAGATGCTGGAGTCGGCGCGTCGAGATGACACCATGTGGAGCAAGCAAGAGGTGCTGGGCATGGCGAATTATTCGATGAAGGAAGCGGTTTATGCCGGTTCCAAGATGCTGAACTCCCTGCGCAGCGCCTACATCGTCGGGGTTTCTCCGCCCAGTGGTGCGCTGAGAGATTCGATTCCGGGCGTGGTAGAGATTATCGACGTGGAATCGTTTCGAACGATCGCGCTGTGGCAAACCGGACGCAAGAAAATCTCTAAGATGGAATTTGACTCTCCGGGACTTTTACTGGTGACGGCGCCCGATGGCGGACAGAACGTCAAGTTGTGGAGCGCGTATGCATTCCTTAAGAGTTCGGTGAGTACGCCGATTCCCCTCTACACGCTGGAGCGCGGGACGACGTTAGGAGACATCACGCACATCACATTCAGCGAGAATTCGACTCTTTTGGCGTTCACATCGCGGCCCAAAGGAACGACACACATCTTCCCTATTCTGCCTGAGGGCGGGGAGGCGGACGCGAATTCGCATCTGTCCAACAAGAAGACCATGTTCGAAAAGGTGAAGGGTCAGCAAAAAACGTTTCGGCCCGTTAAGCTCGCAACCATTCATTCAAGCACGGTCAGCAACGACGTGTTCGCCGGTATTTCCAAGATTTCAGCCCTCCCAAATCGGCCAACAGCAGGCGAGGAGGAGGAGGAGAACGTTCGATGCGAGTACGGCTGCTTCACGTTCCACGCAGACGGAGGTCTCGTCCGGCGAGACTTTCATCTACGTCGCGATGCCGTCGTTTTGTCAGCTCTGGGAAGCGATATCTACCCGAAATTTCGCTGGAATCTCATTCGAACACTGGGCTCTCCTGAATTTTTCATGCCCTCTTTTCTGCGCGTTGACAACGTGCGTCAGCCCGCCGACGTGGAATCCATTCTCTCCAACGTCGAGACCGTTACTCAGAATGCCAAGGACAGCGATTTTTGGTGGAAGAGTGACATGTTTTCGCTTTTCGCGTACGTCGCTCCACCGATTTGGCCTGCGGGCGTCAATCAGGCGTCCGAGTGCGATGCGATTGCATCTACACGACGACGCCCAAGCGCCAGTTGGAAACACGGTCGAACTCAGACAAGAAGCTCATTCAAAGCCGTACTGAGAGTGATGACGTCGAGGCGCCGAATTCGTCCAGAGTTGACTTGAATTTTGATCCGATGCCGAGCGACAGCGACGATTTCCATTCGAGCTGCACCGGCTCGGACATTCTTCCGACCGGTGTTGATGATCTGCAAGACATCTACTTGCCCGAGATCAGCCCGCCCGTGTCCAATCACATCCTCGACGATGTTCAGTCTGCCACCGACACATCGATCACACACCAATCGGCGGACCTCAACAACTACTCTCCAGACATCAGCGACGCCTGCTTGGAACAACGACTCGCGTCAGTGAGCATTACCTCACGTACCGCTCGGAAAAAGAGCCACAAGTCGCCCAAAGACGGGAAAGACACCGCCGCTCGAAAAGACAACGCTCGCGTGGCGATCAGACGTTCCGGCGGCGCGGCAACGCAAGACGTCGCATCCACCAAGAAAAACGGCAAAAATAGCGGATTTATCATCTTTTGACCGACTTCCACTACCACCACCGCCAACCTTCGGGTATGACTCTTTCTCTCCTCGTACGCCTTCTCCTCTAGAGAGAGAGAGAGATCGCACTTGTATTCTAAATCCGAAAAAAAAAAGGCTGTCCGTCCGCCTTCTCTTTCCTCTCTCGTTCACACGTCTCCTGGCACCCCCCTCTTCTTTTCCCTTCGGGGGGCGGTCCGCCACAGGGTCTGCTACAGGGTCCGCCATGAGCGCGAAGAGAGACCTCCTGGCTACACGGCGCTCTGTCCCTTCCCCCCTCCCCCCGCTATTCTCGCGTCAACCCACCTTGAGAACGTCCTTTAGCCGTCGAATGCACACGGGAATGATGTGGGTTCTTCTCCCGGCCAGAACGGGAAACTTTTCCAGTCCGTGAAAGAGCGGGTCGAGCGCCGAAGTCACCTCTCGGAGCAATTGTTCGCGGTCGAAGCTGGCGGCCCGCCGGATGGTTTGTCGGTCTGTTTTCCACGAGTCGCCAGGTGCTGTTGTTGTTGCTTCCTCATGGTGGTGTTGGTAGTGCAGGTAGTGCACCAGGTGCTTCCATATGATCAAGAGGACGTTTTCGACAATGTGGTAGAGGAGTGCGATTCTGGATCGTTGTTGGACGAGTTTGAGTCCGAGAAGGTACTGGACGGTCTGCTGGAGTTGGAACAGTGAGTGTTGGTCGGTGGCCAGGTTGATGAGTTCCTGGTCGATGATGCCGAGCGATCGGACGGTGGAGGAGGAGGCGCGGATGATTTCGAGCAGTTCCTCGCTCTTCAGCTGAGTGGCGCTGTCGAATTTGGAATGGACCGAAGTGATTTCTTTGCGGGCGGCTTGGATTTGGCTGAGGCAGGTCTTGAGGTGCATGATCAGCACTGAGAGAGGTGGGCGGTCGCGAGAGGGCGCGTGGCCGATCGAAGGGGAGGCGGTGGGGGGCGCATCGGCGGTGATGGGCCAGTTGGCGGATGGGAAGGCCGAAGAGGTTGTGGCAGACGGGGAGAACAAGATGGAGGTCGGATGGTGCATGCTGAGTGCGATTGACTGTCCGGTGTGGAGCCAGGTGTTCCACTGATCGTAAGACTCGGATGTGGAGAGAGAGCAGATCGATAAGCGTCGGCAGATACCGATCAGATTCCGCAAGAGTCGGATCCAGTCTGGATAGAGAAGGTCGAATTCTTCGCCGCTGAGTTGTTTCCATCGGATGCAGGAGAAGAGCGCGACGTCTTTGGCGTCTTCGCTGGCGACGGTGGTGCCGTCCGAGTGGCTGGGACCGACGTACTTGGTGAGCAGTGCGAGGAGGAGTTGTTGGTACTTGGCGTAGGCCTGCAGGCGTTGGTTGAGGAGCGCGCGGTGCGGCGCAAGATGGTAGAAGACGCCGGTGATCAGGGTGAGTTGCTGAAGAGATTGAGCGGTCGGGACGAGTCGGTGGTCTCTTAGGAGTTCCGCGACGAGTTCCGAGTGCGCGTCGATCCAATGGACGACCTGCGAGACAATGTTGGCGTTTCTGGGCAGTTGTGTCAGAACGGCGACCAACAGTCGCAGAACAGGCATCAAGATGTCTTCGTGGATCAGGCGCATGGCTTTGCCTGGTTCAGCCTCGGACGACGAATAAGCGGCGCCGCCATCGGCCATCGGACGCGAACGCTGCCGCTCGGCTTCGAGGAGCTGTTGGTAGTCATCCGGTCGCTGATCGACGCATTGAAAGTCGCGGAGAACTTGCAACAGTCCCAAGTCGATGAGCGTGGTCGCGCCTGCTGGCGTGGACGCCATGCTCAGCAACATCGACATTTTGCTCTCAAAGACATACAGCGCGCCCAGTGATGTCGTTTCGGCGGTTAGGGCTTGCCGTAGCGCCTGGTCATCCTCCAGAACGATTGCCTCCAAAAAGTAGCGCAAAAAGCCGCGATGAGCCAAGTGCAGCATCCATTTGATACCGCCGGTCTTCGCGCGCGACAATCCCTGCTTCAACTCTTGATAGGTCGACTGCGTCATCCAACCGTGCTCATACCTCGCTAAGGCGTCCAAGGTGGCATACGCGACGGACTTGTGCAGCGCGGGCGCATCGCTCGCGTCGGCTGCGATCACCTCCAACAACCGCTCCATCACCGTGTGCAAGTGCTTGACAGTACCTGAGTAGAGCTGGCGCTCTCGCTGGAGAACCTGCGCATGCGCCGTGATCGAAGCCGACTCCTCGGTTACCGTATCGTCGTCATCGGCTGTCGACGTCTTCAGCGTCGCATGACTGAACAACCACGTCGTCGTTCTTAGTGTGAATTGCAAATAGTGCAAAAGTGCGCCGTAGAGATTGTAGCGAATGTCACATGTGTTTCCTTGTTTCAATATGGCAGTCGTCAATGCACGAAAAATCACCAACATTTGGTGGACTGGAATGGCCGAATGCAAAGTCGTTTCGCTACCAACCGTCGACGTGGCCAAACTCGCCGGCCTGTACTCTGACATCGCGTCGGCTTCGAATGACGCGTACTCACGACTCGGCTCGGCTCTCATCGCCGCATCGAGACTCTTCTCACTCGCCGTCACCCAAACCAACGGATTCAACATGTGCACTTGCCTCAACTCGGTCATCAACAGCAAAATGCACGAACTCAGCGGCCAGCGAATCTGTAAATGCACGTTCGACCGACTGTTGAATTGACTCAGCACCGCCTCGATAATTTCGAACACCATCGCCTCTTTGGCCTGCTCACCCAGCAAGTGACTACACTCGAGCAACGTCACACCCAGCACCTGTTGCCATGCTTCAAACAGGTGAAACTGCGCCCCCAATGTCCAATAGAAGCGATTCCACGCCGCCGCGCGCCGAAGAATAATCTGGCGCTCCATCGCCATCTCTTCGCACTGACCAGCCGTCAATGCGTACAACGACGCCAACTTCGCCTGGTGCGCCACCAACTGCGCTCTCAGTCCACTCAGGTCAATTCTAGGAAACCTTCGCTCGTCCGAGTCCGTCAACGCACTCACGTCCAACGCCGCCGTGTCGCACCCTATCCCACCAGCGACGCCCGTGTGTGCCTCTCCGTAGTACAGTGACCCTTCGATGATCAACTCGGGCTCGGGAATCGACAACCCCAGCGGATCTAAAAACTCATGCATCTTCATTCGCTCTTGTTCCATCAAGTTGTTCTCGTACGAATCAGCCTGCCACTCGACGTAGCTGCGGCCCATCCCGCTCTCCTCCTCACTCTCCTTCGCTGCCGACGGATCGACGCCTCCCAGATGCTGTGAGTACAAAATGTTCAGCAGTCGTGTCGTATACGATCGCTGCGTGCTGTGAGTCGTGTGCAACTCCAACGCGACCGACTTCAACATCCATCCTCGCTGTTCCATCAGCAGCGTCAACCGGGTCTGATTTTCTTCCGAATCGTGGTTCTCCATCGAGAAAAGATCCGGCGCGAACGTGTTGACCGCCGCCAGCTGTCGGTAGAAGAAATCCTGCTGCTGAGATCGTAAAAATCGCGTGACTCGGAACTGCGTGGACGGCTGCCTCAACAACGTGTAGATCAACTGCTGGACCAAATAAGCCAATTTTGGAGATGTCGTCACCGAGTGCTGTTGGTCCACCAATTGTACGAGCACTTCTAAAATCGAAATCCTATTCGTCGATTCGGGCGCCGATGTCAGCGCACTCTGCGAAAACGTCCACGCATGGCCCATGCCACCACTAGCGCACGAAGAAGCGTGTCGGTTGCTGGTAATTTCAGCCGGAGAAATCCCAATCAACAACTGCGTCAGATTGGGCGCCGGCTGCGTCGCACATTCCAATAACATGTCCAAAATCGCCTCGTGAACCGACGGCGCGTTCTTCGTCCAGTAGTACTTGTCGTCTGCGTGAACGACTCGGCCTTCACTCTCCGCCCGAACGGACTCGTCTTCGCCGCGCTTGTCCTCTCGCTCCAACTTCTCGACGTATCCGGCTATCCAGTTGGTCAAGATGCCCTGTCCCGTGATGACCCTAACGAGCTTCGACGGCATGGACGCCGGACGCGACAACAGGTGAATGATGGAGACCGACAGTCGATTGATAGTCTCGTCGTACGGATAGCTGATGTACATGGCGATCGCCGAAATACCACTCAACTCGCTCAAGAGTAGCTCGTGCAGGGGCGTCAGCATGGCTCGTTGCGTCTCATCGGTGAGCTCGAGAACGACCTGACTGCTGCTGTCGTTCACCTTCTGGTCAGGGTCAATCGACAGCCGCGAAGAAATATTCGGCGTGAGGAAATAATCCTGGTGCAACAGAACGGTTTCTATAATCAGCAAGCAATAGCGAATGGAATCTTCGAAGTCTGCGCTCGATCCGGCGGATGCTTCGTCCGCAAGATGCTTGTGACCGTAGACAATAATGCTGATATGCTTTTTCAAGAGAGTCGACTTTTGGAGGAAATAACTGAAAAGACGAAGGCAGCTGATGCCATATCGAGTCGTTTCCGGATTGAACAAACCGTGTCGGGATTCTAAATTCGCAGTCATGCCGTGCCCGCTCGTCTCGTTCTTTCTCTTCATCTCACCGAACCCCTCCGCGCAGAAGAGATTGACAGCGTCTCGAAGCACAGCCAATACGATTCGAAGCGATGGACGTGCCATGCTCCACTGGTCCTTGGGGTCCTTGTACGCGCGCTGGTTGAATCTTTCGAAGACGTCGTGAATCACGAATTCGACGTACGGCCAGAGGTCGATACCCGACAGCGTATCGTGATGATTGTAGTAATGATCGGTCAATAGCATGTTGAGAAGGTCCAAAAACGCGATTGTATAAGGATATTCTTTTCTTTCTGATTCAATTTCTAACAATTCGAACCGAATGCTGTTGATGAGCGTCGTGTTTTTGGGACCGAACGCGTTCCCTGCCCTCATCGCGTTGCTCGCTCTCTGACTATATGACAGGAGGTTATCGTTGGGAGATGGGGGCGCCGCTGTTGACATTGGCGACAAAATATGAGGCGTATTCATGTACTGCCAAATTCGCGGCTGCACATTAGCATCTCGAGCAAACTGAGTAATCGTTCGGATCAAGTGCGCCTTCAATCCCGGGTCAACCGGACAAGTCAACAGCTGAAAGAGAACGTGCAAGGCGCGCCACTCGGTGTTTTCCAACATCAGTTTTCGAACTTGTGCACTCCATTTCAGTACTTTTCGCATCATGTTCAATATGGCCTCCAACGCTCTGACTTCTTCCGGCCTGATCGTCCTCGGAACGTTGCTGGGTCCAACGTTCCTCCTACGGTCATAGTACCCCGGATCTTCATATGCGGGCTCCTGATATTCCAGAAAATAGTTGTCGAGTGCTCGAAAAAAGTGACTCCAATTGATGTGTTTTCTAGAGGAATCCTCTAAAAAATAAAAGGCCATATCGGCGCAGTGCTCGCCCGATGCCAGCGCGTTCACCATATTCATGTACGCTACAAAGTTCGCTTCGGACAGGTTATCCGCGGCCGTACGCACGAACTGGGACAAATTCGGATGGTCTGCCTTGTTCCAGAACCGAACGGTCAGACGCGGTTGATCGTCGTACAACGCTGACATCAAATTCAAAAAGTGTTCAAAATGTCTGGGAACAAGTGTCAATTTAGAACCCATATTGTACTGAGAATAGGTCTCTTGCGCACGGAGCCCTTCCTCTTCCTCATTTTTGATTTCTCGGACCTTCCCGCTGAAATTGGTCAGAAAGGAGCGGACCAGCTCATCGAAAATCTCCAAGTACACATGCTTGTTATCCTTGTCTCTGCAAAAAACAGGGTGCTGAATGATGCTCGTCAGCGCCTCGCTGAAGTTCTCATTGATGGCCCTCGTCACCAAGGAGTCAACGTAGTCCTCTTTCAGGAGTGAAATCAAGGCGACAGGGTCAGCAGAAGTGACGTTGCTCGAGGCATAAATCATGGCGGTTTTGTAATTTCCTTGCTGTCTTCTAGTGATGCAGTTCTTCAAAAACAAGGCCCAGGCCATCATGAGGATCGGCCACGTCGAGTAACGCGGCGGCTCCGAGATACGACTGTTTGCTTTCCAGTTATCATCGAGAAGCATCTTGTTGAAGCTGGCAAAGTCACCATTTTCTAAAAAAGCGTTTGTTCCTTTTTCGCCCGTTTTCAGATTGACCAAGTCGTGCTCGGAGCAAACGTCCAAAATGCAAACAAGCGTTGCCAGCAAGATGTAGTTAATTTGGAAAATCGAGTGTAGCATATTGCCGCCGCTTTCCTCAGTCGGTTGTTGTATCGTCCATGCATTTTCACATTTGACGGACACCTCTTTGACCAGACCGAGAAAGTGCAGGACATCTTTGGACTGTACCGTCGCTTGGTACGCGATGTAAAACAGTATCTCGGCCAGGCACTGTCGCTCTTCGCGTTCGTAAGTCCATTTTTCGTCGGGATGAGACTCTTTCGGTGCATTGTTTGGCGTTGTAGCCACCGCGGCGTTATTCGGATGAGCAGCCTCTTCTTCCTCCAGTGCTATCCGTTCGTGTATCAACGTAATCAGCTTTTGGACCAGTCCTCCGGACAGCAGTTCGTCCGTGAATTTGTTAACCAGGTTCAAGACTTCTGAATCGATAGAAAAATCATTTCTAGAACCAAACAACATCAAGAGCGAAAGCAGAACCGAACGCCTCTCCTCGTAGAAAATGTATTCGGCAATCTCTTGCAGCGTCGTACTAATGTGGCGCTGCTGCGTCTCGCATGCGCGCCAAAGCAACTGCACACATGAGATCTCGTTTAGTTGTAAACTGTCTGACAACATGATGGCTCGGCGTGCGAAGTCTTCTGACAACCTTCGCCCCGTTCCATGGATTTCAAATTTTCTCGATAGCACTGTTCTTCTGTCATCTGGGTTACACGGCTAAGCGTGTCGTAATATTTTTTTTGAGGAGACCGACAAAAAAGTAAAGGTGAGAAATAGAAGCTCAGAACGAACGTGCACCGTGCGGAAAAGTTCCAACGGACTCACTTTGCCATCCTTTCCTCAGTGGTAGAGAGAAATTACCTACCTTTTTGAACAAAGGATCTAAAAACATTGAGTGATGCTGTCTTAAGATAATCTGTAGGTTACGTGAGGATCCAGGACTCGCGTGGTGTAGACATGATGAAATCATGTGCAACAGATTAGCCGAGGTGACCTTGGAATCCATACAGTGGAGTGTCGGGGAGTGGCCTCAACAAAGCAAAACAAACACCAAGACAAGACCGACTTGCAATAAAATTTTTTTTTTTTTTTTTTGTGTGTCAGACCTGTTGTTGTATACACATAGGTTCTATGTACGCGGTCAAGCGCTACGATTTAGTTTCTCGCATATGCACGCGCGGATGGCAATGTTGGGACAAGTGTGTGTAAAGAAGTACGATTTCGTTTGAGCTGCATGCTGGCCGCCTCCTTTCTACGCAGCCATAGCACGCGGTTCGATGCTTGGCGGATGCACGTGCCCTCATCGTACGCGAATCGACAGCATGCCAAAACAAACGTGTGAGTATATTGTAGAGCTGCTGTATAATGTTGAGAATTTGGTAATTTTATCTGCATTTTAATTTGACCAGTTGAGCCTTGTAAACGAGCATGACGGCTTCTTCTCATTCTCAAATCCGCTTGGCGCGCCTCCAATCTCAATTCGCTCATTCAAATCCATCGTCTACTTTAGAGGTAGGAGGTGTATGTTTTTTTACAATTTTTTTCATGCACCTGGCTCGTAATTCTTGACTGAGAACGGCTTGACCCATACCCTTATCTTCCTCCACCCTCTCCAGAATGTCCTCCAAAAAGTACGTTGCTAAATTGAAAAGAAGGTATTTACTGGACATGCCAGCTTTGTAAAAAAAGAAACCATTCGGAGCCTGCCTCTCTCTCTCTTGCTAAGAAGATCTTGTCGTGCGAGGTAGCAAGAAGGTTTGACCATGCTGAGCAACGTCCCGGTCAGAACGGGCGTAGGGGATTTCACGCCATCGCCAATTCGCATTTTGGTGACAGGTGCAGCGGGCCAAATTGGGTACAACTTGCTTCCGCTGATTGCCTCCGGGCAGATGTTTGGTCCATCTCAGCCAATTATCCTGCATCTTTTGGAAACTGAGCACGCCATGAAGGCCCTCCAAGGCGTCGTAATGGAATTAGAGGATTGCGCGTATTCTATGCTGCAACAGGTTATTGCGACCACCGACATGAAGACGGCATTTCAAGACGTGAGCATCGCACTCCTGGTAGGATCCATGCCTCGCGGAAAGGGCATGGAGAGGAAGGACTTGATAACCAAAAACGCTGCCATCTTCGAGGCGCAAGGTGGCGCATTAGAAAAATACGCTTCTCGAAACGTTCGTGTTCTTATAATTGGAAATCCGGCTAACACGAACTGTTGTATCGCTGCCACCTGTGCACCTTCTATATCCGTCAGGAATTTTTCCGCGCTCACGCGCTTGGACATGAATCGCTGTCGATCACAGTTGGCCATTCTCCTCTCCAAGAAGTTGAACAGGCCCGTAGATCCCAAACAGGTTCGCAACACTGTAATTTGGGGAAACCACAGTGCTACTCAGTACCCAGACACAAAGCACGCAACCTATTCTGCAGATAGCCACCAATTCGATGAGCGCCCCATCCGGGAGCTATTGGGATGCGACTCCTATTTAGACAGAGAATTTATTAGAGAGATCCAAGCGCGAGGCGCGGCCGTTATTTCTGCGAGAGGCCTATCGAGCGCCATGTCGGCCGCTCGCGCCATCTGTGACCACATGCGAGATTGGATTTGCGGAACCACCACGAACGAATGGGTTTCTATGGCGATTGTCAGTGATGGGAGTTATGGCATACCGAAAGGATTGGTATTTTCATATCCCGTCATGTGCCTTGGAAAGGGTCAATTTGAGATCGTAAGAGGATTAGAAACCGATCAGCTTTGGAAGGAGAAGGTTGACATAACGACCAAAGAATTGATTGAAGAGCGAAATATTGCGTTCCAACACTTGAAACTACAATAATTTTCAAAGAGTTTCTTGACATAAACCCTCTTTTCCTATCACAGACGTGTGACCATCGTTTTCTTGACTACCCCTGTGGGGTCAGTGGCGCAGACCTGTGCCATACAGATTGGTTTTCTCTTTTTTTCAAGTCGTGCATATCGCGCGCGTACAATCGGGGAGCGGTACAAAAAGCAAAGCCAACTCCAACTCCAGAGCGTAAAGCGCTCTTTGATAACAAAGCGCGCGCGCGTACTCACACAATGATATTTTCCATTACACACGGTGCTGCGACATTTACGATGATGGGGAGATTCGAGTTGCGCCAGAGTCGACAAACAAGCCTTGTCTGAAGTATCGTGTGCCTTTTTTTGTATATCATCATCATCCGCGCACACTTCAAAAGGCAAAATAACACACACTCCTTTTTCTCTGCCGCATTGCTTCCGTCTATGTTCCTCTACATTTAAATAGAGGGGTTCCTTTCTGTTTTTATGGCATGTCGCGAATTTTGCTTTGGAATGTGTGACACTTTTGGATAGAGATGATCAAGCACGCAAATTCACTCCGAATGCCTCAGAGTTTCGTGGTCGCCGCCCTTGCTGCCCCCTCTGCTTTCAGAACTATCTGGCGGAAGGGAATTGCGGAATCACGCGTGGTCTGCCACAACCGTACGTCTCTTCTATAGGATCACCATGCACACCACTCTGTGGTGACACCGATAATTTCACAAAATCTCGCTTGATCAAGCACACTCTTGGCGCGCAAGGCTGCTTTAGAGTTCGTAAAGGCTGCTTCGATCAACTTGGAAAATGCATATAACGCAGCGGAGGGAACTCCTCTGGGTTTTTTTTTCAAATGGCAATTTCAGAGTTGGCGACGACTCTCTGTGTGCGAAAAACATAGAGTCCCACCAACGCACACACGATTGATGATCTGAAAATGTTGAAAGGCTATATCATCTAGGCCGCGAGGATAAACAAAACTCTTTACCAGTAGTTCCGAAATTTTGAAATATCTTTATTATATATATTATGCACTTGATAAAAACGATAAAAACAAGAGGCCAAAGTAACTCTCAGATTGGCCGATATTTACATTGCATATAAAGGTGCAACACAGTGCTGAGTACTTAAAAAGAATTTTTATCGATATTCAAAATTGAATAAACGTATGTATACTACTACTACTACACGCACGCTGACCGTATTTTGAACAGATTTTTACAATAACCAAGTTTTGACTCTTTAGAGGCGGCACATCGCTCTCGACGGCAGTTTCTCCGGAGGTACATAGCAAGGACCTTTTGAAGTGAAGTGTGCACTTTTAACGTATCCATTCCAAAGTCGACCGCGTACTTGCATAAAAGCATCGCGTACACTGAAAATGTTGTACGTGCAAAAGACGCGTGCGAAAGCAGCTCACATTTTGAAAACGCTGGATTGAATTTGTGAACATGTCCTCCCATCTCGCTTGGACGTCTATGCGCGGCAACCAAATAAATACACTCTCCATCTGCTCTTGTGAAAAAGATAATTAGTCTTGAAATTGTAAAAAGTGGAAGCAAAAAAAGGGCAAGAGCATTGTCAAAATGGCCACACTCAGTGTTTTTTCTTTGTCATCGATGTCCGTTAATAGACACCTAAAGTTAGCGGTGTCAGAATATACATTTTATTGTCATCATTAGTGGCACTGTTGAAAATTTGCGCGTTGAAGCTGTCATCGTACCAAAAACATCATTTCCGGATATTTACCGGATTGTTTATGACAAAGGAAAAGAAAATAAATCAACGAGAACACGACGAACTCTCAAGTTCTCAGAAATTGTTCGACAGGCCAAAGAGTTTCGAATGCGCGTTTGCTCGTATTAGATAGGCTCACCCCCAACTTTAAAAACATCATTGGGAACAAACACGTGTACCCAATTCAAGTGTGTACATGTCTTCTCCGACGTCATTGCAGACTCCATCTGGCCGCCATATGACTTGGTCGCTTGAGTCCTTCGATAGGGGGTGCAGCTACGCGGAGAAGGGTTAGAACAAAACTGCCGGTCGAATGAAAAACTTAAAATTTAAGCCTGTTTTAAAATTATTTTTTTTGATGTTTCGTCAATCGGTGGTTGTCTGGACCCAGCATGGTTAATCTGGATGCGTCAAACATCCCACACAAGGTGAAGGCTGACAGATTCTATCATGGTGCGCGCATGCGTGCGGCTGTACCCCGCACACATTTCATACTAGAGGCGATACACGCCGCTCACACATTTTCCCTTGAAAAAAAACCGACCGCGTGAAATTGTTTTAAAAGCACATTCCGAAACTATAGTCGAGCCGCTTTCCAATGTCAATTCAAATAAGCCGAACCGCAATAAAGGCGGCGCTCGGGGGAAGGCGTGCCAGTCCCAGACGACAGATTCCTGTTTATTTGAATGCCGAGCCGACCCGGAGTTATTGGCACAAGCTGACAAATTGTCATTCGACGCGAACAAATTAACACAATGCCAGCCGGAACAGACTTGCAAGATGCTCGCACAAGCGGGGAGAATTTACGTGGATGCATTTAGAATTTATGACGCCAGTCGATGTTACAACACGGCTATCGAAATCCAAAGTGGTTTACTTGAGCAGTATTTGCATCATCACTATACTGAACCACGCTATCATCATGCTTGTAAGCTGTGCCTGCACGACCTCTTGAAGGATGATGCCTTATCCTGCTCGCTCGTACAGCTCAACTCATCATCTCCTCCTCCGAATACTACTTGTTCATGTGACGAAGAAAAAGCGCCTCTTGTTCCCCCGCAAATGGACGTTCTTATCCGCAGGCTCATTTTCCTTTTTAAATCCAAGCTCTATCTCTCAAGGCTTTTGAGGCCATTTGACCGAGATCCCGCTGCGACATTGTTCCAAGAAGCGATTGAATGCGTATTCCCGCGTGTAACCTTAAGGCATTTAATACGTCGCGTTACCACCGGAGAGTTTCCTAAACGTAGAGCAGTGGGTTCCTGCTATTCACTTATCCGAAATGAGTGCCACGCTATGGTTGCGACGCTGGAACCCATTTTCCGCTTTGTAAACGCAAAGAATCGATCCGACTTAAGAACAGACAAATTTGATTACCAGGTCACTATCGCGGTTGAGGAAGTAGCCGGGTTTTTGAGCGAGTTCAAAATTGATCACACTAGCATCATTTTGTATGAGCTCGCGTATCATCTGCGCTCTCTGTTTAGAGATCATGCAGGAAGCGTCAAAAACTTGAAGAGACTCGCTTCACTGCATGCTTACACCAATCAAACTGTCCTTCAAATGCAGTGCTTAGAGCGAATTCTTTACTTGAATCAAGCCTACGCTCGTTGCGAAGACAGCCTAAATACTCTGATTGAGCTATTCAAATTTGCTATTTATTCAGGTCGGTTGTTTTTGGCGGTACCTTATTCAGAACTTGAAACCTTCGGACACTTTCTGTGACTGACAGATTTTACAATGTAGATGATCAAGTGCGTATCCGACAGCTTTTATCTCAGACCGACAGAATGGCCGACAGTTTCGGGCGTAAACAAAAAGTCTTTTCAAAAAAATGGGAAAAGTTGGATTTGATTGCCAGGCTGGCGCAATTCTATGTATGCATCGACACGGATGCCATAGACGAACTGGAAACGGAGCTCAGTGCCATTCACAGCGGGTTATTGCCCATATTGAAGACAATCAAACACAGAATGTTTTCAAAATGTCAACTGAAGCACGGGGTTTGTGTAAATTCAAAGGTTTCCTTTCAATAATCATAATCATGCGACTCCTTTAACTACTTGGTAAGCTATTTCGTCAATCACTCTATAAGGCCGATCGTGCTTCTTTAAAAATGAGTAAAATATGCTTTGTATATTACTGTCACGATGTTAGAGCTTCTAATTTCGTCTGCCATAGTCTACGTATACACGGGTGTGTGTTGGGAGTACCACATGTCGGCCTGATGATGTCAGCACACGACCGTCTTACCTGCTTTTTTCTACGACGATTGAATTGTGGTTGTTTCGCTGCGCTGAGCCATGTAGGAATCTAACTCTTCATTTAACTTTTCTTCTGCGACCTTGGGATTCTTCATGAAGTAGTCATCTAGTTCATTATCCAGAGACTCACGTGTAGCGAAAGGCTTCGCATAGTGGCCACCACCGTTTCCTGCTCGAAAAAAAACGGGCATTGTCGTCGTCAGTCTTTAAGTACGGGATGCATGCCACTCAACGGTCTAATAAAAAACGAGTTGTCGTACGTGATTGGCGATACTTGTTCGACCAATTTTTGCGCTTACTCCTGTCTCTCTTTGGATTGAAGCCGCCGCCTTTTGTATCTTCGCCTTTGTTTTGACTTCGGTCGTGGACCTTGGCGGTATCCTTTGAGCCTTGTGCAGACCGATGTTCGACTCTGAACTTTTGTGCGCCTTCACTGGTGGAGCCATTCGCCAGATTCCCGAATTTTGCGTTGATTGACATTTGCCGTAGTTGAGATGTAAGACTAGACTGGCAATAGTGGCAAATCAAACCAAAATATTTTCAATTGTCAAACGTTAAATATTTTAATCGTATGCAGCCAAAACGACACAAAAATACTGGCCACCGAGGAGACATGGATGGAGGTGTGGGGTGGCGGAAAAAAGGTATGTTCGGCTGTTATACTAAGATGGTTCGAGTCAACGCGTCTGGCGCCGCGAGACCATTTAATAAAACATTTCTAATGTATGCCCCATGTTACCTACACTTATAACAAAATTCAATGTTTACGGAATGTGTTAATTAACCGGAACAAAGCGGAAGGAAACGGTTTCTATTCAATATACTGCCGAATGTGAAACAAAATTTTCGAGGGTTTTTTTTTTGAGCAATTCATTTTTGAAAAAATGTGAAAGCAACCGGTGGACGCATAGATTCCTTTTCATTCTAAAGAAAATCTGTGGTCAGATTCGGTTTTTGCAAATAAACAAAAACTTGAAGACTGGGTTGCGTTGTGGCTGACACAATGGCTGTGTGTCATATTGAAGGTAGGGGAGAAATACAAGTCGATGATCATTCTCCGAAACCAGATGCATCGTCAGCCCAATCCATACAAAATATGGATCATGCACTCTCCAGCAACATGAGTGCACTGTCTTCGTCTTATTTTCAGAATAAGTTAGAGGTATGAAATAAAACGCAAATACGCGGAATGCATGATGTCTTTATTATTTCAGTGATCTGCAGTTTGCCAGTTGTGGCTCCACTCTTTTTTTTGTACACAAAGAACGACGGAACGAACCCGCTTTTACTCGCTTCCCCCCATGCCTGTGTGCTGCGCATGATGTGGTTTTTATTTTCAGGTGTTAGGGGACTTCGGGCGCCATAAATCAGGTCACCTTTCTGTTTATTTCAAAGCCAGAGTAGAGTAGGCGACAGAGAATGATGCGCACGTAGCTGATTTTTACACTGCGTGTACACACATAACGGACAGTGGACGCTGTGACCATCGCTTTATCTGTGTTGTGTATTCACACCCAACTACTATATACTATTCATTCATTTGTTTTGGATAACACTGCGGCTAATCACCATCAATTTGCGGCTTCGTCATCCAACAATTCGAGAACGCCCTGATTAACCATCAAATCCTTGTTTGTGCTCCCTAACACATGCTTTTTTAAATATCCCGCTCTCTCACCGGTTTTTTATTTTTCGCTTTACAACAACCGCCTGTTATAATGAGAGAGCATTGCCCCGTTTTGTTTCATCTTTGTTTTACACGTTGTGATGTGGCTTGATTTTGCCTAAACAAAAACTCGTTGCAAGCCATTTCCACAACGAGTTTGCCCCAATTACACCGCCTTTGCATGTCAATCTCGTTAAAAGCTCCCCCTCATCATTCAGAACATCAAATACTAATTTCTCTCTTGACCGCCCTCGAAATAATACAAACATGCCTCAACCTGATTCTCCGAACGAAAATCCTGTTTGGCAGCCTTCCTCCGACGGAGCCTCGTCATTCCTCTTATATTCATCCCCGACTTTGCCGAACAGTGGCGGTGCTCTTAGTAACAACCACCTGGACATGCCTTCCGATCCCATAGCTCTTCACATGGAAAAGGGCATCCCTGTCAAACGAGGGCGAGGAAGACCTCGAAAACATTTTGACAATCAACAAGCACTTCCAAACCGCGAGCCCGCAGATATCCGAACCACTCGGAGGCATGCTAGGAGAGCCAAGCGAAGACCGCGTAATGACGATGATGAAATAACGGAAGATTCTGACGAGAACGAATTTGTGCTCAAAGCCAGTTTGCGAAACTTTGAACGCCGTGGCGCCAACAACAACCGTCGTGAGCATTCCGAGGATACCGATCCTGAGAGCGAATACTCGCTGATGGACGGCGGGGTCAATCACCAACAGCTCTCGACGAAGCGGACATCTTTGCGCCAGCGGAAGCGCCAAAATTATGCAGAACACAACGATTTAGACAACTTGATCAACGAAGAGGAGGATGTCCCTCCTTCCCGAAAGCGGACGCACACTGGTGCCAACACCGCCACCAAGAGGAACATGGCCGACTTGTTGGCGACTAAGGCGAACTCTGACGGCAGCGTCGATGATGAAGCATCGAGCAGTTTAGGCGCAAACAATAGCAGTCTTTCGAAAGAGATGCATTTAAAGAGCACGCAGATTGAAAAACTTCTGGCTTATCGAATGGTGGTGTCCTCGAATCCGGTGACCAACAATAATGCCGTGTTGGCCAACCATGACGTCAACTTTTTGCCCACAGATGACGGCACTGGAGGGAAGGAAATCAAATACGAATATCTCGTCAAATACAAGCAGCGCAGTTACATACACTGCGAGTGGCTCCCCCAGGCGGTTGTAGAGAATGCTAAGCTTGGCAAGCAACGCGTACAACGGTTTTTTGAACAAAGACCCGGAGTTGGACCCGGACCTACCATTTGAGCCCGAATACACTGAAGTTGACCGCATATTGGCCTGCGAAAAGCACGATGGAAAGGTTTATTACTATGTCAAGTGGCAGGGCCTTCCTTACAATGAAGGCACCTGGGAACCAGCTGATTTAATTAACAACGAGGCCCGACTGCGAGAATTCCAAGCGCACAACACGATACCGCCGACTCGTGCCGAGGGCACTTCTAACACGGCCTATTCGTCCCCCGTACTTTGGGACAACATTCTTAATACAAAGTTCAAAGATGGAAACCAGCTTCGTCCGTACCAGCTAACGGGCATGAATTGGCTTTGTTATTGTTGGTACAATCGCCGCAACTCTATTCTCGCCGACGAAATGGGACTCGGAAAAACAGTTCAAACGGTTTCGGTCTTATGGTATCTTTATCTCTGGTTAAACATTCATGGTCCATTTCTCATCATTGCACCGCTGTCCACGATCCTCCACTGGCGCCGCGAAGTTGAAACCTGGACCGAGATGAACTGCCTGGTCTACCACGGCAACTCAGAAGCCCGACAAATTATCCGCGATTATGAATGGAATTATACCGATGAAAGAGGAAACATCAAAAATCCGAAAACGTTTAAATTTCACATCATCGTAACGACCTACGAAATGATTTTAACTGACACCGAAGTTCTGTCGCCGATTCGATGGAAATATATCGCCATCGATGAAGCGCATCGCTTGAAGAACAAGTCCAGTCGTCTGCTGAACGAATTTCGCCACTTCAAGTACGATCATCTGTTGCTCCTCACCGGCACTCCTATTCAAAACAACACCCAAGAGCTGTGGACTTTGATAAACTTGCTCGATCCCGTACAATTCAACTCGTTGAACGCGTTCGTGGAAGAATTTGGCGACTTGAAGGACGTGGCGCAAGTCAAGCGACTACACTCTCTGCTTCGCCCGCTCTTGCTGCGGCGTATGAAGGAGGACGTGGAGAAGTCCATCGCACCCAAAGAAGAGACAATCATCGAGGTCGAACTAACGACCATTCAGAAAAAATACTATCGCGCCGTATTGGAGCGAAGCTTCGACAATTTGGTCCAAGGGAGCAAGTCGCGCTCTTCACTTCCGTCGTTGCTCAACATTATGATGCAGCTTCGGAAATGCTGCAACCACCCTTACTTACTGAAGGGGGTGGAAGAAACCGAACTCGGTGTTATACACATGGAACATAACGCCACTAACGACTCATTGATTGAATCTTCGGGCAAGTTAGTGTTGATCGACAAACTACTACCAAGGCTAAAATTCGAAGGTCATAAAATACTTATTTTTTCCCAGATGGTTCGCGTATTGGATATTTTAGAAGACTATTTAAAATATCGGTATGTTTGTGTTGCGCAGCAGCAGCAGCAGCTTTTTTTTGGCATATGACTGTGTTGCGCGCGCGCGTCACGTTTACGTGTTCGACGAGAAAGGTTGTGCTCCTCCCTCACCGAAGTTTTAAGCATTTGAAACCAATGTGTCAATTAATTCCTAATATTTGTCACATCAAATAGAAATGCGAGATTTTTCTTACACGCTTTTTGACGTGTTTCAATCTGTGTTTGATTGCTGACTACTTTTCTTTCAGCGGACACAAATACGAACGGATAGATGGCACGGTTCGAGGCAACGATCGCCAGGCTGCAATAGATCGCTTCTCTCGCCCTGGCAGCGACATCTTCGTCTTTTTGCTTTGCACTCGCGCTGGCGGCGTGGGCATCAACTTGACAGCTGCGGATACAGTTATCATTTTCGATTCCGATTGGAATCCCCAAAACGACTTGCAGGCGCAGGCTCGGTGCCACCGAATTGGCCAACAGAAGAGCGTACAAGTTTACCGTCTTCTCACGCGCGGCACCTACGAGCGCGTGTTGTTCGAGCGCGCCTCGCTCAAGCTCGGTCTCAATCAGGCCGTGCTGAGTCGCATGAGCAACGACAACAGCAGCATTGAAGAGGACGATACCCGATCCAAGTTCAGCAGCACTGAAGTCGACACGCTCTTGAAGCACGGCGTATATGACTTGTTTCGAAGTGACAGCACTTATGAGCGTTTCCGCGAGGAGAACATCGAGGACATCTTGTCGAAGCGCACCACGCGCGTGATCCACGACCCGAGCAGCACATCTGGCAGCTCGTTCAGTAAGGCCACGTTCGCATCCGAGCAGGCGAACATGGACTTGGACGTGAATGATCCGATTTTTGGAAAAAAGTGATGCCCAGTCAGGCGTCTCGATCCAGCCTTAGCAGCGTGACTGAGCCCCGCCAACGTCGCTCCATTTTGCGTACCGATGCCAAGGAGGGTCTGAACTCATCGGACTCCGAGGTCGGGAGCGAGTCGGATGAAGTGAACACCGGCATCACCGACGACGACGACGCGTACACGGAAGTTGATGGGAACCGTCATCGCGAAGGTCTCGTGGGCGTGGGCAAGATGCTGCGCTTGAGTCGCCAGAAGAAGGAAAGAGATCGCTATCGCAAGCCGTCTGGTCCTATTTTCCAGCGGCACAAATGGAACATGACCCAGCGAAATCGGTTCGTTCGAGCCATTCAATTGCTTGGTTTTGGTCGCTGGCGAGAGATTAAACGCAACGCGAGGCTCACCAGCAAGTCTCTCAAGGAGATTATCTACTACGGACGAGCATACCTGCGCAAACTGGTCATGTTTTCAGTGCTGAGTGAGGGTGATACAGAAGAAAAAATAATCAGCCGAATCATCAATTGCGACAACGATATTGAGGATCTCACTGAAGATCCTTGGTACTCGCCCTCTAAGCGTCAGATGATCGCCTACCTCCTGCACAAGAAAGAGTCGGAGGCGGGCGTCCCGCCCCACATGATCGAGGCGGCAGAGAAGCGCTACAGGGACCGCGTTGCGCTGGAAGAACATCTCCGGGCGCGCGATAAAGAAATTTTGGAGGCGAAAAGAGAATTGTTGGATGGTCGGTTGCTCGAGCAGTCGTCATCCATAGGTGGTGGCGCGGATACGATTGAGATGGGTGGTCTCCCGTCCAGCGCGGCTGGGAAGACCCATCCGGATGCGCCCGATGAGAAGTCGCACGATGCGAACGAGGAGAGTATTGTGATTCATTGGCATTTAAACAACAAAGAGGAGATGAAGCAGGAGGTCAATCACTTTTGCAATGAGGATGCGATGATGAATGACCCCCGTTTTTTGGAGAACGTCAAGGCAACAGCCACGCAGACGATTAAGCGTCTTGAGTTGTTGGCTGAAGTTGGCGCCTTGGTGCGGTCCGATTTTGGCGAGTTCGCATCCGAAGTGTTCCCGAAGATTGAGGGCGGGGATCTCGCGTTCTTCCATGAGAACTGGACACCCCAGCACGACCGGGACTTGCTGATCGGGACGTGGAAGTGGGGATTTGGTCAGTACGACAAGATCATGCGCGATCCGTTGTTGTCCTACTTCGGGATATACAAGCCGAAGCCGATCAAGGAACGAGCCAAGGGCGGCGACGAGGATGAAGACATCGCAGACGCGGACATTGATGACGAGGACAGGGCGCCGAAGAAGGACGTTGACCCGGAATCGTATCCCGAAGGGGTCACGGACGAGTTGGGCAACGAAGATGATGCGATTTCCAACGGTTTGTCGACGTCGGCGACCCGAGAGATAACAGACTCTCCTTCGTCTTTCCTGCCGTCTGCATTGGCCGTGAAGGATGATTCTGCTGGATCGGCGGCGGCATACGTGGCATTTCCCGGATTTGCGATCGATGAGTCCAAGTTACTCAGTATGCCGCCCAGCAAGTTGTTGACGCACCGCGTGAAGCATCTGATCAAGGCGTTCGCGCATGCGCGTCGAAAGCGCGCGCAGAACGAGCAGAAGGAGAAGAAACGCCTTGAGCGGGAGAAGGAGAAGGAGGAAAAACAAAAGCGAAAGGAAGATAAAGAAGCATCTTGGTCGAAGCGCGAACGGAACGATTTCTATCGAAGTATTCTGATATATGGTGCGACGTGTGCAATTGGTGGTGATTCTGCGTCCGATGCGCAGGACAATTGGTCGTTCATTCACAAGAAGGCACGTTTGACGAACAAGTCTCTCGAGGCGATTCAAAAGTACTATTTAGACTTTATTGTCGTTTGCTGCTATCTCCTGAGCACCAAGCAAGCGAACCAACGCGGCAGTCGACGTGTGAGTCCAGAGGACGATTTCGAAGACATCCTGGGCGGTCCGGGCTTGGATTACTCACAACTGCTGGTCGGCATGCCCGATGCCGGTCGACTGCAGTATACCGATGCTGAACTCGAGATGAAGGCCAAGCATCTGCACCTGACGGTTTTCCAAGCAAAACGCGCTTGTGAGCGCATTTGCATGTTCAACGCATTGCGTCGAAACGTGCTCGTTTTACCAGAACAGGAAATTTTGAATCGCATCAAAAAGTGCACTTTTGCCGGATTCGGCCTACCCGCCTGGTGGAATCACAGTCGGTTCGACTTGTCTCTGTTAGTCGGTGCCAGCAAGCATGGATTCAGCCACTGGGACGAGTTTTGCGCCGATCGGGAACCCGATTCCTACGAAGCCGCTAAAGGCGACAATCTGGAGGGAGGAGGAAATGGCTTGGATGATGCGCCTCCCTCATCGGCAATGTCGGACGAATCTCGGCCGAACAGAGATGCGGAAGATCGACGTGACGTCGATGACGATCTGCGCGCCATCTGTATGCAGACATTACCTCCTGAACGAACGCTTTGGAAGCGTCTTTTGTATTTGATTCGAACCGTCACTGATTCTGGCGATTCGGCTGAGATACCGCCCAAGAAGAGACAGCTCCTGCTGAACTTCGGAGACTTAGGCGATGACGAACGAGGCGACGAACCCGACTCACCGTCGAGTACGCATGGCGTCAGCACTGCTCCAATTGCTGCTGACTCAATATTTCGCATTCCAGACGAAATTGTCGTCGAATACGATTCGCGTGGTCAAGTTTTGCTTCCTATCTCTGTCCCGAATCTCATTTCAATCCACTCTCTCGGCGAACCAATCGACCACGGCGCCTTTCCTGTCGGATTTGTGTCTCATCGCGAATACTGGTCCTGCATCACCGCTGGTGCTCGCTCCATTTACGTGTGTGAAATTTTACCAAGCGACGGCGTACCGAATGCCACTCTCTTCCGTATCACGCCAAAGGACGACCCGGAGAATTTTGTGGATGCTCCCAGCGCCCAACAAGCCTGGGATGTCGTTCTCGATCACATCCAAGCCCTAACACCCGACTCGCCACCTATCGTGACCTGTCTCTCCGGGGCCGAATTCTTCGGATTCGGCTGTCTCAAAATCGCCGAAATAATCCGCCAACACTCCAATGTTGAACCTTATTCACCCTCTACCCGCGCATTCCGGATCAGAGGCTCTAGAAACTGTAACAGCAGCGACTCACCCGACCAAGACAGCGGCGAGGGCTCAGTACTGCCTGCATTCGACTCGTCTCTCCCACAATCGAACGCACTCGGCAAACATCGCAATTTAACCGTCCGGAAAAACATCAAAACCTTCACGCATCCCTGAACTCAATCGAAATGATATCCCCCACGTTGACAAAGCGCGGCCTCCTCTCTCTCTCTCTTACACACATCACTACAAAAAATCAGTAACTTTTGGAATTTTTATCCTGTTTTTCTTGTAATCTTGTGAAAATTTTTGACTCATTTCTGTGCTTTTCTTTTTGGCCTCTCATTCGACTGGGGAAGACTCTCTGATAATGAGACTCGATAGGCTGCGCGAACGACAATGAATCGCGCTTTATGTACTCGATGTTTTGGCACACAACCAAAAAAAGAGTCTGATTTTGCAAAAATTGTGACATTGCTCTTCGAATTCGACTCTCTGTCGGCAGTGGTCGCCCGCCTAGTCCAAGCAATGCGCCAGATCGAAGGCAGAGGTGGTGTCAGACGGGGCGCGAAGACCCAGCGAGAAAACGATGACAATGCGAACGCAAAAATCTGCACTCATTTTTTTTTTGTTTCTCGCTCAGACTCTCTCCGTACATACTACATGCACGTGCATCGCGCGAGGCGAGCACATCATAGGTTCGATGATGTGCTTTGCATGCGCTTCTAGTTCAATTCCAAGCGTATCAGCAACCCAGAAGGCATCGATACTCTGAGACCAAAAAAAGAGTTAGTACACGGCCTCGCGAAGCAGAGTTCTCTGTTCGCGTGCTAACAGGAGAGGAGGGGCAAGGAGAAGCGCGCGCACTTTGACACGATATCCAACCCAATGGCATCTTTGAGGTGAAATTGCATGCTGAACGGGTCGTTCCTTATTTTTTTTTGTAAAATTTGCTAAAAATCGAAATACGCGCGCGACATGAAAAAGGGAGGAGAGACGCGGACAGATTTTGAGGTTAGCGCCCTTGGCTTTTTTTAAAAGAGGTCCGTGTGGTGAGGAGAGAGGCGGTTTTATGCGCACGTCTTGCATCATTTCGTTGAATTTGCAGCCCTTCAAGAGCTTCGTGATAAACGCTCTTCCCTTCAAGACCCACGCGTAGAAAGGCCCGAAATTTGGAATGGTGAACCAGTAGGAATGGACGTCTCGTCTCCCGATGAGGCCGGCATGGAGGAGCGCGTGGAGGCCCTTTTCTCGGCTGGAGCAGTCCGTTATTCCCAGTTTTTGTACCAACTCGTCACTCGATATGTGCAGTGAATGGTGAGTGCGTACGACCTGCGCGAGGGCGCCGAAGGTCTTCTTGACCTCGAGGCAGCTCTCGTCGTCCTCGATATTTTGAATCAGGGCGGCCAAGTCGGTCGCCAAGACGATCGCGCATTCCGAACGAGATTCGGGAATGTCGAATATTCGAATTTGACCGGCGCGTTGTAAACTGCTCAATTCTCGGTCGACAATCGTTTTGTCGGCGATCGAGTGGTAAATTTGTGAGTTCAAGATGACCGGGATCACCCCACCCAGCGACGCCTCATCCTTGGGGAATTGCTGATGCATGATTTGGATAACTGCCATCGTGTCGCACAACACTGTCCAGTTTTGGTCGAACTCTGCTGTTTCTGGCAAAAGAAAGAAAAGCGTGTCAGTGTTGAAAAGGAAAAAAAAAAACAGCAGAAAGTGCGCGGATATGTGTCGGTCGAAATATAATACCATCATAGTCGGCCGTCGTCTGGTCAGCTGCTACTTCCTCCCCTTTGCTCCTTTTAACAGCTCCATAGACGTTCGGTGCCAGTTTTTCATCTTGACATGCGACTTTCGAGAGCTTTCTCTTGTAGCTTCCGATTGACTCGCGCATCTCACGCCTGTCCTCTCTGTTCCTGATCACCACCCACAAATAGTGTGACGGCTTACAATTTTTGGCTGCTTAAATTTTTGTCGGAAAGTATAACGCGCGGGTGGTTCTTGGAAATTTCAGTTGCTACGCGCATTTTGTAAAAAAAAAATTTCACCGGTTTTTTAATAACAGCATCATGAACGAAGCTTGCGGCCATGCCAATAAACAACTGAACAACAATGCTCGCCACTATTCCAGGTGGGTGGAGGGCGGCAAGTCTCTCGTGCCCGGTCTCCCCACCTTCTTGCCGGACATCCTGTCGGAATTGGAATTAGAAGCCCTGATGACTCGGTTCAGAATCGACGAAATAGGATACAAGCTGCAGAATGGGTCCTTCGACATGGAGCTGAGAGCGAGGTACAAAAAAAGTGCAAGCTGAATCGCACTTTTCTGAACGCGCGGCGCGGCGACCCATTGACATCTCTCTTTCTTTCATCAATTGTGTGTATAACCTATGTGTATGCAATGTGTGTGTAGGTCTCCTTCTCCGCCGCCGGTGTACGATGAATTTGGCAAGCGGGCGAACACGCGAGAGCAGAGGGGCAAGGACAAGCTCATGGCCGAGCGTCAGAGGCTGGTTGAGCACGCCAGGCTCCTGCTGCCGAGTTACAGGCCGCCACCTGACTACCGTCCTTTTACAACTCAGAAGTCCCGCAAGATTTACGTCCCGGTGAAGGACTATCCGGACTACAATTTCATCGGACTCATCATTGGCCCACGTGGATTGACGCAAAAGCAGATGGAGCGCGACACAGGTGCGAAAATCTCTCTCCGGGGTAAAGGGTCGGTTCGGGAAGGCAAAGGTCGAAGCGCGACCAAAGATAACAATGAAGACGAGGATTTGCACGTGATCATCACGGCCGACACGGAGGAAGCGATCGATCATGCGGAGCACCTCGTGAGGCGCTTGCTGGTACCGGTGGAAGAAGGGAAAAACGACATCAAAAGGGAACAATTGCGCAAATTGGCTGAGCTGAACGGAACGCTGAGGAACCACGAACGCGAAGACTCGCAAGTTTCGAGGTCCTGGACCATGCCAAACATTCATTGTTACTGGTGTGGAGAAGTTTCGCACACGTCCAGCGATTGCACACAGAGAGGGCATCCAAACGGCATACGCGCACCACCGAAAGAGGCGCCGAGAAAGGAGTCTGAGGAAGTCACCAAGGACTACATTGAGTTCCTGAAGAGCATAGGAGAGGATGTGACTGGATTAGCGCCGACCGAAGAGCCCGATACGTCCAAGCAGCAACAAGAAAGCGATCAAAGTTATACCGATCTGTTGGCGTCCATCGGCGCCATTCCGAATCAAAAGAACGCCTCCGACCTATACCAGGCACCCAACCAAATGGGTCCTCCGGATTCAGTTCAGGATTCGAGAAGGTCGATCCGTTGCCGTGGGAAATATACTGAACGTAGAGAACGAAAATATCTCAGCACATCTCCTCACCTGGCGGCGGCTATATGCACTGCAATGCAAGAGTTCTTCATCCACTAAAAAAAACAAAGCATCCTCTATACACATGGTTATGCCATGCAAGAGTTCTTCATCCACTAAAAAAAACAAAGCATCCTCTATACACATGGCTATGCCATGCAAGAGTTCTTCGCCCACTAAAAAAAATAAAGTATCCTCTATACACATGGTTATGCCATGCAAGAGTTCTCCGCCCACTAAAAAAAATAAAATATCTATACATGATTATGCCATGCAATAATTATCCACCCACTAAAAAAAAAATAAAACATCCCATACACACGCACACACACGTGATTATGTGCGATTCAAGTTTCATTCACCGAAAAGGCAGAATCATGTCCTAGATACGCACACACGCACATGGTTGCGCGAGCCAAGAGTTCCTCATGAGAAAAGAGCGCGCACGTCAAAGTACTTTGTTTTTTATGTGCACGAACAGATCACGTGCGACACCAAAGAGCGGCCTAGTTGGTTGTTTTTTTTTTGAGAGGATGGGTTATTTAGGGCTTTTCTTTTTGCCCTTCCTTTGCGAGGGAGGAGGTTTCTGACTGAATTTGGGGGGGCGAGTGTCGGCAGCAGCAGCAGCAGGAGGAGGTCCTTGATGAGCTGCCGAGGGGAGGGGAGCCAGAGCGCAGAGTTCGTCGATGATGAGGAGACGTTCGGCGTCGCCGAGTTGGTTGAGACAGTTGATCAGAGCTGTGCCGGATTTGGGAAGCAGTTCTTTGAGTTGTTGTTGTTGCTGTGGATCCAGAGGATTCAGCTCGATGCTGACGGGCCACGGGCCACCAGGAACTTTTTGGTCTTCGGCGTAAATTCCATATCGTAGTCGCCGTGGGCGTAAGGAGGATAGGGGATCATGTAGAGGCCGGGTCCGGTGTTCATGACTGGGATCGTGTCATGGTGACGCGATTTCAAGTTGGCGGCCAGGTTCGGGTTGCTCTTGGTGGAGATGTTATTGGCGTTGTCACAGAGCGTGAGAGTCGGTCCGGGTTTGCCCGACACGTTCACCGAGGGGAACTTGACGAGCGTGCTGTCGACGTGGTAGGGTCCGGGGGATATTTTGACGGAGAAGGGCGACTTTCGAATCGGCGTATCATCGACCAGGACGTGGAGGAGATATTTCCCGCTGAGAAAAGCTTGGTAGCAGGCGGAGAAGGTGCCGTCGTTCTGGTCGATCAGGTTGACTGGGATGGGCTGCACCGAGTCGGGGGGAATGCTTGAATTGGCACACGAGACTAGGACAAGTTCGGCACGCACCATGGAGCCGGGATTGCTCGTGTGTACATTGCCGAATCGGTCGTGAAGGTGGACTTGGAAATGCCCGCTTTCCCCTGATTTAGCGTGCGAGAGACCCTTTCCGGTCGCCACGCAGTCGCTGGCACTCACGTCCGCCGGACCCAGTTGGCACTCGTACGGCTGCCCGGACTTTTCCAAATTCACCTTCTTGCCGTCCAAGAAGAGCTGATAGGTGTACTTGCCAGCCACGACCGGTTGACAGCTGAATGTGTACGTGCCATCCTTCTGGTTAATCATCCGCATCGACAGACTCGCCTGTCCGCGCAGATCCGCGCACACCTGCATCGCCTTCTCTATCTCCACCGCGTTGCCAAATTCATCGCGACACACCACGAGCACGATATTCTCCTCACCGACGCAACCATCCTTCACGCCCACGAGACACGTCATGTCCAGCGAAATCTCTTTCAGCGGCTCCACCACGAACAATTGCGGCGAATCCCGAATCGGCGTGTCGTTCAGCATCACGTGCACGCGATATTGACCCGCCCTCTTCACCGGATCGCCCTTCACCAAATACGTCCCGTCTTTTCGGTCCAACACCGTCACGTCGACCATCTTGTTATTCAGATCAACCAACTCTAACTTCGCCGTCACCAACGCAGCACCACCTTCATCGACCTCGTTGCCATAGCGATCCCTCAGCACGACCTCGTAGCTCCATTCCTTCGCCGCAGAAACTCGGTCCGAACCCTTCTTCAGCACCTTGCTCTCATTCGGATCCGCCGCCGCCGCCATCACCCGAATCGGGAACGCACACATGCACGATTGATCATCCTTCCCACTCAACTTGGCCTCCAGCAAGAACTCTCCAGCCACGCACGGCTCGAACCGGAAGACGACCGTCCACGGCTCACCACTCACCGACGACTCAACCAAATCGAGGGACACCACTTCAACCAACTCTAACGTGACCATCAAGCTGAGCGTGTTGTTTTTCAACTCAGCTCCTATCCAGTCATCAACCAACACACCATAAGTGGCATGCTCACCAGCCGTGAACACGTTGGCCGCATTGTCGCACGCCTTCATCCCCAAATTTCTCAACTTCGCGACAACATTCACCTCGAACGGCGACCCCTTCACCTCCTTGTTATTCACACCCACCGACAGTGAGTACACGCCCGGCATCATCGGCAGGAACTTGAGAGTCACCGTGTCTTCTGGATTCGTCGACACATTCATAGGAACCGCCTCTCCATTCGGATTCAACAGCGTCACCGCCAAATCTTCATCGCCGTCGCTGCTGGTCGGATTGCCATACTGATCTCGTAACAACACCGAACACACGACCATCTCGCCCACCTTGCACGTCGGACACTCAGCGCTCCCAGACGGCCCCTCCGGCATCACCAAGACCGTCTCCTCTGGGTCGGGCACATCGGGAATCACCTCGACGGACAACACGTCCAACTCCAACTTGTCATGCACGGACACGGTCAACGGGTACACCCCAGCCTTGGTCTGCACGAACACGCACTCATAGCTCCCGTCATTCAAATCAATCACGTCGGCCATCACAGGAAGATAAGATCCCAACTCGACCCTCAACATCAATCCACTCAGTGGCACTTGGCGCCCGTCCTGATTCATCATTCGTATCAACACATGCACGGGCTTTCCCGCCAAGACCGGCGTGCATTGATCCGCAACTATGTCGATGCTGCCCTCTGATAACGCAGAGTAGACGTTCACTTTATAGGGAGATCCCTTTATGTGCTCCAACCCGCTCGGTGTCTCCACCCGCACATTTACATACCCCACTGCGTCCTGTACGTCATCCACCACATAGGTGCCGCGGAAGCCATTCGGCGACCACGTCAATTCAATGGGTATTGGATCTGTCTCCTTCGCCTTGAAGGTGGCCTCGAACCTCACCCAGGACGGAATCGGCTCCTTGTCCACGCTGTCAACCACAACCGTCATCGGCTCTTCGCGGACGGCGCATTCAATGCCAACGCCGTGCGCGATGTACTTATTGGGATCCACTTCATCCATCGCGTTTATTTGGAAGGGCGACCCAGAAATCGGAGCACTGTCAACAAACACGTTCAAGTCATAAACACCGGATTCCTTGACGACGTAGGACGCACGGTACGTTCCATCTTGCATGTCCTCGATCGTCACCGGCACGGTCCTCGCATCGCCTATCCCCTTCTCCTTGAACAAGTTTGCAGTCACCTTCAACTCCTTGCTGACGAGCGGTTTCCAAGATGCATCCCGCGCGAACACCTTGAATTCGGTCGTCACGTCCACGAGCGCACGCTCCACGCCCGGTCCCTCGGCTGTTGTCTTGGATGGGCAGACCACCCCTAAATCCATCATCCTCATGCGGTTGCGGTAAAGAGATATGTAACTCATCAGGGAGAGCTCGTCCGGATACCTGATCACGTCCTCGGCGTCGAGCAAATGCGTGATGTCAAGTTTTTCGTCTGCATAATTGAAAATGGCATTCAACTTGCAGATGCACTCCTCTTCCCTCTTCAACTTGACCACTTCAAACGCATTCGGTGAAAGCGTGTTCACCAGCGCCGAAAAAGCCGCCGTGTCCTTCCAATGCTCCGAAAAGTTGCCCACCGTCAAACCATACTCTTTGATCGTCTCGTTCACCCATCCCAACAACATAGCCTTCGGTTTCAGATGTGCATTGGTGTCGTACGATATCTGATACTTCAGTATGAGCGTCCATACCAAACCCAACACCAACTTCCTGTTCTTGTTGATCAAATCCTCTGACGAAATGTTAATCAGTCTGACCTTCTCCTCTTCGATCAACACTTGAAATGATCTGTTCAAGTTTTCCAACTTGGTAAATCTCGTCTTGGGTTTACTGTGAATGATGAGGTCTTTGTTCGTCAAAGCCGACATCAAAATGCAGAACGAAACTCCATCTGCAAAATCCTCGTCTAGTTGGGTGAAGACGTGGGAACGGGACTGCACAATCTTGTTGCACCAACGGGTGAAGGTCTGGGGTACAACAATGCCAAAGTGGTTAATTAAAAAAGAAAAAGCAACAAAGAGAGAACGACGCATTTGAGTGAGAAAAAGAACACGGCCTCGGCTTCGACGACCTCTATGTCCGGACAATACTCGACGCTACGCTGAATTTTCTTCGGCATACGTGATGAGAAGAACAAACGAGCAACATCTGGCATCTTCGGATTCGGTCTAAAGTTCTCTTTTCTTACTTGACCCCCGCAACACCGGGTATTACGTACTTTGATTTGCATCCTCACCCAGTCGGGTTCAGCTTCTTCTTCGGGACAAACTTTTCCTATTGCACCTGACATACTTCGTACGCTATCACACTTTGGTTTATTTTTTTACGTAAATCTATAAAATGTAATCTCCCCTAATAGTCGGCCAATGCTCAGATGATCGATTCTTCCGCCATCCGTCATCTGACCACAAGCACGAAGCTTGTACGAAGCATAGCTTGCTCGAATCCGATTCAAGACCTGTTTTTAGCACCATGTGCCTTTCATATCACGTTATCGCACCTTTTTCCTATAAGGTTGGTAGTTGTCCTAAACACTTTTGAATCGCCAAAAGCAGGCACGTTGACTGCCACATGATCGGTGTTCAATGCTAAAATTCGCAATTTCTCTTCCTACTCCCGGCTATCTTTAGCGCGATATAGGATGTTTGTTTGTCACGCGTCTCATCTACAATTTATATTCGGATTCTTCCCTTGCTCCCTTCCCCCAATTCGAAATGAGAGGTGCACACATTGATTCCGTTCATATGCGTCAAATATGAAGCTCAGTTCCCTACTGGGTATCGCATATCAACGAAACAACCGTCGAACACCTCCGGTTTTTTCCGACACTCATTTTCTCTCTAGTCAAGACATTGCGACCCATCTTCTCTCACTGCAAGTCTGATCCAACAAGCCTATTGGACGACAACTGAAAGCCGAACAAAGGGCATATCAACTGTCAAACTCTGAAAATAAATAAACTGTCTTAAAGCAGCAATCGGGCTGCACCAATCTGTTTTGCACATGTGTGTTGTAACCACACTATCATCAATCAACTCGGTGCGGTGAGCGCAGTATCTTTTTTTTTACCTGGGCACGTCGACCACGTGTGCGACACACAATTTTTCAAAGCTATTGATAACAAAACGTCTAAAATAAATGGTATCTCTCATCAAATAACGAGCAGTCTTGGTTTCTAATTGCCATCTCGTTTCGAAGGTGAAAATTTTCACAGGCAGATTCTGCTGTCTCAGGTATGCTTTTTAACTCGTGTCGATCTTCAAAATGTCCCCCACTCATAAATATTTTTGTATGTGCAATCTCTCTCACCTATTCAAAAGCGCCTTTCTTACCGAAACGCAAAATTCTATGCGTCCTGAGCGCCCGTGACAGCAATCTGGAACAAACTCGGCGCTCACCGAAGCTGCACGTTGTACCATACTCTCTCTGTCCTTTTCTTTTTATTTTGTGCCAAATTTGAGAGACATCGCCCACTTTAAGCAAAAAAACTCTTCATTTTATTTAGCGTAAAACGCACTTCGAATAACCCTTTCATGGTACAACAGAAAGGATAGTTTTGTTCTCCGCTGGTCTGGTCCCCTCTACCGCTGGCCTCTTTTGTACTCTCGCGTATGCTTTCGAAGTCGCACCGTCATCGTTCAATCTCTCGATATCGATCCGATTGGGGATGTAGCCCTCGACCTGATCGCGCTTCTTAAGGTACCTCTATTGTCAAATTTTTGGCATGCATTCAACCTATCTTTGATCCGGCCTAAATGATGAAATCAGAAAATATTTGTCAATCCTCTGAATCAATTTCGTGTAGAGAGACAGTCTGTTTTTGTACTTCTGAGCGAATTTTTCAAAAAAAAAAAACTTTTACCCCGCGATATCTGTGTGTTCTCTCGCCAAACTCCAGACCTCGCAGCTTTGTATCTAACCACTCACTCCTCGGCAGTTTTTACAAGTTTGCATTTCCGGCTCTTCACATTTCTCCGCGTTCGAAGACAGCATGCTTTACTGCAACCTCATTCGACGAATTTGAGTTGACTTCCCCCACACATCTCAAAGATACTTGAGTGTAGATATGGCCACTCCGGAGGAAGTGTCTGGGTTGATTCGCATCTTTTTTAAGTTGCTTTTCAAGTTGCGACAATGAACTGGGCCTTAGAATCGCGGAATTTACAGTTATGTGTCACATCGCACTCGGCCTATCATTTTTTTTACAGCAACCAGATATTTTCAGTACGTCTAGCGCACGCCTCTCTGGTCCCTCCCCCCGCACCATAAAGCTCAGTAATGGCCGTGTTGATGACGGCGTCTCTGTACCTAAAAAATGGCGTTTGGTGTAATGTGTCTCGTGGGCGTGTAAGTCCAATACCCCTGGTCTAGGCTATAATAGCTGTTAGATATCGTCCCTTAAGAAGGGACATATTGGCCGCTCTCTACAGAATCTGTAGACTTTGAGATTTCACATTGTCGAACTTTCGGCTTCCCGAGAGAGTTGGAAGCAGAGTTCGACTTTCAAATTCATTAAAAAGTGAAAGTTCTGTCGATTTTAGGATTCAGCTACAAATACCCTCTCACCTACCGACGAGCTAGGGCAAAAATTGTTCACTCTGCAATGAACGGTCATTCTGTACAAACTCAGGCGTCAACTCCTGTACGTGCTGCGCACAAAGTGTTGTTCCTGCCAACGTCACTTCATCAAGGCTCTTTAAATCACGCATTTTGTGCCTTGAACATCACTTCTTTGCGTGCTTGACACGCAACCTCTTGTTGCGTGCATTCACTTGTTCAATTCGGAAACGAACCAGCGTGTGTCATCAAGGCAGCGTGTCCGCCTTTCGAATTTTGATTGGGCTTTTTTGTACACACATACATACAGCCCAGTTCTATTCTGAACCTGAGAGAAAGCCGCGCTGAACCAAAAGCTCTTGGATGTCGTGCAGAGCTGACTGACACTGTACGCCTTTCTAGCCCGACCTCGAAGATGATGATCCGTGGGACGACACGGCACTTGTCGACGCGTACAATCGCGCTGTAGAAGACTACATGGTATGGGTTTTTTTTTGTCTTCTAAAGTTGCGCACGTCCTGTATTCCATTAGTGATGATCAAAATAATCTTCTATTTAGGCGGCTCACACCCAGGCATCTACAGCCGAAAGCCCTCTGCAGACAGAAAATAATAATACAAAGGACGATGATGTTGTACCAAAAAAAGGGAAAGTGGCGGAGGACGTTGCTTCCAAAATGCCTACCAAGGCAAAGAAGGGTCGAATGAAACAATCGTGTCAACTAGGGAAAGAAGCGACTCTCCAGGATGTTGAAATGAGTGCTCGACATGGTGCCTCTTACTCTCCTCATCACGCAGATCATCAAAATCCACAAAAATCGAAAAAAAACAAACGTCGGTACAATAAAGATGAGAAAGACGCACTTCCAGCACCAGATGCGTTTTCTGGCTGGGGTCCAGAATCAATCCATCAGTGGCGACCATGTTCATCCTCTGAAGAAGATGAGGACAGCACAGAGGGCGACAAATGTTACAGAACAACGAATCCTGTTATGAATAATAACGTCAAAAATCCTTACAAAAAAAGAAAACATCGTGACCATCAAAGCGCCGACTACTATGGACAGAACTCGTACCCGTCAAATTTTTGCGGTGGCTACATGCCGCCCCACATGCCCCCTTACTTCAATTTGAATCCCGCCTCCTTTTCACCACCGACGTTCAACGCCTCTTCTTATCCTCCCTTCGCCACCCCATGGAACATGAACCGATACGACACATTCGGTTTCCAGGACAACACTTCCACGCTGTGGGCGTACTATTATTATGGATTTGCGATGGGACAATACGAAGCCTCCAAAGCCTTAAAAGAAGACAAATAGATGGAATAATCTCTCTGCTGTCATCTCGCAAAGTGCCTCTTTTTCAGTCAATATCGTCATCCCACAAGGTAATGCCTTGAAGCGCTTTTTCCCGGAGCGAACATACTACCCGGTGCCTTTCGTACAAGTGGTTATTATCAAGTTGTGCACGCAAACTGATTTGTAATCAGTAGTAAATAGAAAATTTCATTAAATAGACCTTTTTTTCGAATTTGTGTTTTCATCTCCTTATTCTTCTTGTTTCCATAGCATAATATGTGAGTGCGCGAGGCGGTCAAACTAGCTTCGTCACTTTCCATTTTCCAAAGAAGGCAGCGTGATCTGGCACTTTTCGCACTCATGTGAGCTGTTGTTGCTTTGAGAGAAGATATGTCGGCATTTTGGCATTCTATCGCACAAAAACTCAACCTTCCAAATTGCGATTGACTCAAGAAACCCGATCAACTCGCTTTTTAAGGTCGTCTCATCTGCAACCAAAACTGGCTCGAAAAAGGTGTTCTAGAAAAGTTACATGTAGAGAGCAGCAAAATCTCAGACTTCAGATGATGAGACGCTGTCACTACATATTTTTCCTCAACTCTCAAATACCCCCTTAGTGCACACTGAATCGGACGTGTCACTCTTCGCTAAGGGTGTAAATTTTTGAGAGTGGCATTTCCATCACACGCATTTGCGTCATGCATTTGCGCCCATTCATTCGGAAGTTATTTTCGTTTCGAAAATTATACTTTTTTCTCGACAATTTTTTTTATTTTAACCACAAATCCCTGATGTCTCCTATTTATATAGCTTTGATCATAACGGGCATTTTGTGTTCTCTGTCTTGCTTGGCTACGCCTGGGCCCGATAGGCCGTACGAGATTCGGGCAATAAAAGCGATTAAGGAAAAACTTCTGTACTCCAAAACTGGACCTCACATTCTCGCTCTATTTCTGTAGATTGAACCGCATCTTGCTCTTTACAGCCACCATATGTCTCTTCTTGATGTACGCACCCTGCCTTCCGCGTAGCGTTTTCCAGACAGAATTTTGGCCCCTGAAGGCGCGATGCACACACGCTGAATATATTCTCGCACCCAATGTGACAATCATTTCAGCTCCGGTTTCATCTGTCATGACATGTCACCCTGGGTTGTTCCAGTGCGAACATGTCCACCACCAACGGGTACTAACCGAGTTTACAGGTGGATCTTGATATACATCTCGCAAATGAATCCTCTTGCATTCCCAAAATAGATGCGAAGTATTGCAACGGGGTGGATCCCGTGGCCCCCTGTACAGCAGCCTCTCACCTCTTCTCTTCCATCCGAGTGAATTCCTCAACCACACCCGCCGAGACAACAATGACACGATCAGCCAAAAAAAAAAAAGGTAATTTTTTTATTCCTCTTTTTCATTCTGCTAGACGATTTCTCTTGGCCAAATAAAAGTGCGTCTCTCAGCGTGGACTACTCTATCACTCCCTAAGAAAAAAAACAACGATGGGCTCTCGCGATTGCCACATGCATGGCCCGCCACCATTGGATTTTTTCTTTGTGTATCTGGATTATCTCTGTGGCTGGCCTTTGCACAAAACACATCACCCGTATTTTTTCTCAGGTAGGCGTGAACTAGACGAGATGCCATCGCATGCACATGGGGAGAGAAAAAAGACATAGTGCACATTCGCCCGAACAAAAAAAGACTGTTTTGTCAACTACTCTCTATACACAGTCCGCGTGTATACACCACTCTTTTTTAAAGTACAGCTGCAATTCTCGTTTTTTCGACTCTTGAACTCGCTCCGCAGCAACCTTGGCTCAACTTTCGCAAGAGGCGAATGCCCCGAGCTGCCATCTAATGCCCGCGTAAGTTAAGCCGCGCATTGCTTCTCGACTACGAGCGTTAATTCTCCTCCACCAGAAGAAATGGGCGAAAACACGTTGCTGGAAGATAGGACGTCTCCAGTGCGCATAGGGAAACGCGTCCATGAACTTCTGTGAAGTGACGCGTAGAGCCAGCAGCCACAAATGCATTGATTTATTAGCGAGGGGGCGCGCGCGTACAGTTGAGGCACGCAAAAAAAAAGCGTACATAACCCCGTTTAACATGTCTCACACAGACACATCGCGCGATGTCTCCAATGCGCAGTTGTGCGCGTTCTTTTCGCTGCCGAACATGAGACCCTGCTTGCTCTGTGAGTCCACATACATCCATCTTTTTTTCGTGTCGCATGTCAAGCGAAAAAAAAAGACCACGCATCCCTTCTCTCTTGCTGGTTTTCGAATAGTCGATGTCCATCTCATTTTCTCTCATCTTAGCGAAAAAAAACCACGCATCGCGTAGATTATTATTTTCGAACAGCAAAACCCCTTTTTTTCTTTCCTCACGGCTGAAAAAAAGGGCCAGATCCAGCACAGGTCTCGCACGACCCAGTCCCACTTGAATTTTCTCTGATCTGCCTGCATCGATGGTGCGAAATCAGGCTTTTTTGCTTGCTATTTCTGCCTTCTTCATCGCCTCTTCCTTCTTTTTGATTTTGCTCAGGATAAATTTTTTCTTTTTGTATTTTCTTCGGAGTTCCTTTGGCAGTTTTTTGTAGCACTTGACACAGTAAGGCCTCGAGTCCCACTCCCTTATGTTCTTCACATTTATCGGAGTTTCACAGGAGGAGCACAAGAAGTGGTCGGCGTGATAATGCTTGCCTAAGAATTCAATGCATTCGTGACGACAGAGGCCTTGCAATACTCGCAGACGTAGTTGGCTATGGCTGCATAGTGCAACTTACAATAGGCTTGTCCTTCGTAAGCAAAAAAGGTGGTGGCACTCAAATTGTCACCGCAAATTGAGCAACAGAAGTGCTCTGGATGCCACAAGTGCATGAGAGCGTGAACGGCGCGTCCCTTGATGGGTTTTTTGCACTGATAGCAGATCTTTTTCATGAGTTCGCGGTAGTGTTCGTTGCAATAGTAATCATCTTCGAATTTGTTGAAATTGTTTTCAGACAACGGCATATCGCACTCTTCGCACACAAAGTGTTCGTAGTGCATGCGCTTCCCGTCAATCTCTATCGCCTTACCCTTTATCGGCAAAAGGCACTTGGGGCAGAGCTCTTCATTGACCGCGGCCATTATCTTTTTGTTGCAAGAGACGCAGAGAATTTCGTCTCCATTCTCCACGTATTTCTTCTCTGACAGATTATCTCCACACCTCGAACACTGGAAGTGGTTGATGTGGTAGTAATAGTCTCCTTGTAGTACGTATCGATCGCGAATGATTTGGTCGCAAGTTCTGCACCTATAACTGAATAGCTCATAGTAGTCATTCTCGCAGTAGAGATCGCCGTCTTTAATCAAAAACTTGCCTCCGGGAAACGGTTGGGAGCAGCATGTACAGACAAAATGAGCCGGATGATAGTTCTTTCCGACGGCAGTGACGAACTGACCTTCGATGACTTCGCCGCAATTCGCGCAGGCCGGACCCTTAACGACGTTGTTGAATGTTGAAATGGGCACAGGTGTCTTGGGCTTGTTCATCTGGCGCACCCATTCTCTCCCGGGTCCGCTGCTCATGGCAAAGGTGAACTGCTCCGCCGGTTCGGACAACTCACCATCGTCGTTCGCGGTTGGCTCCGAAGAATTGCTGGGCTCAGCTTGAGAATCTGACCTCGGAGAGCTGTTCTGCTTCTGCGAGAGATTTGACGGGCTCGCATCCTCTGCTGCCGAATCATGCTCCGACCCACTTGATGCATCTACTTCTCTATAATTAGCCGAAGCGAAAGCAAAGGGCGAGTTTCCTTTCTTTTAATTCTGTTGTACCCTCTTCGGGGTGGTCAAACGTACCGCTATCAACTATGATATCAGTCAGGTCAATTTGCAATTCCTGCAGCCTCGACAGCGTCTCTGCGCTGATCTTCTCATTGCTCATTTGTGAAAGAGTTTGATTCGAAGTCGACAGTTGTGCGCATTAACCGGTGAATCCTCCACCTCTTAACTGTAAATAACACTGAAAAATAAAACCGACTCCGCAAAATTGCGTTTGCATGACAAAAAAAATTGCGTTGGTACACAATATATACACATATGATGTGATAACCGAATTCCTCGCTCATCCCTACTGCCAGCACGAACGAAGTAATGCCTCACTTCAAACACACTCATCACTAATCTCGACAACGCAGGGCGCTCCGGGCCACCTACCTTTGTGGGCGCGCATACAGCACAGTTGATATCGCGTGTGTAGATGCTTACAATGCTCGTTTCTGTGGCACCGATATGCTGCCCCTTTCACGCAGCACGGTGTTCATCGGCGCGGTTCCAACTGTTGCGAAGCGACGTCTCCAGATCTGAGACAGAGAGGCAGTGATGACGTTTATGTTGAATATATAGATGTGTCGTGATGGTCAGCTTATTTTTATGTGTACACGTGTATGCACACACAGTTTCGTCCCGCACATAAAATACAGCGCATGTGTCGCGGATGTCGAGAACCAACGCAAAATGTCGCGCGGGCGGTGAAAATGCGCGCATAAATTAGAAATCGAACTTTTTATCGCGGTCCGGACCTATAGAGCGCCATGCTCGGGTTGTGCGGCGGATCTTTTCGAGATGCACAAAGCCATTGTGTTGTTGTGGTGGCGAAGGCGATGAAAACTCCCCCTCAATTCGCTCTCTCTGTTTTCCGGAAACACGTGCTCTCGCTTCAATATTTTTGGTACGCAACAGCAGCTTGGTTCAACTATTTGAGATGCGTTGGTCCGTTTTCCAAGCGGTTCCTTTTTTTTCTCATACTCAACACTTCTGTGACGAGAGAGAGCAACCGCATGCTTCACGGCACGAAAAACAAGAGTCGAAAAAATACATACTGAAAGGGGGCAGAGCCCTCTCTCTCTCTCTCTCTATCTCTTTCTTCAATACTCAATACTACTCTCTCAGTAAGATCCAAATTAAAAAAAAAAACAACAAATTCTTTACCATCCATATGTCAATAATTTTTTTTTGTGTAGCCATTTTTGACGCTATTGTTCTTTTGTTGAGCTTTCCTCCCTCGTCGAACCCATGCTTTTTGCAACGGCGCATCGGGCCTGGGCATTATGCAAATCACCTCAATGCATCAATAGGCAGTTGAAAACTGCGAATATCATCTATCGAGGCCGCTATGCGTCACTATTGTCCCACTCATCGCACGCTCGCCACCTTTCTACTTCCGAATACAACACGCTAGTTTGGAATGTCAGTGAGAGACTCAAGTCTATTTCACCATTTGAGGCCGAGCGATGTACTGTATGCGCACCTCTCCACCGCGAGCTAATTTTCAGCTTCGACACGCTTACTTTTTTTTTTGCGCAACCCTCGCTTCAGCCAGCTACATTTCACTCCAAGGGCGAAAGCAAGAAAAGCAATCAATCGGACGAACCCAATGCTAAGAAGACGGCGAGGACAAATCCTGGTGGCAGTAAGGTTGACCCTAATCAAGGCGATCAAGGTTATCCCGATAAAAACTCGAGCCCCGCATTTGACATGTCGATGATCGCATTGACGTCAGCGGCTGTCATCCTCACCTTCTTCTTGTGGCGAGCTTCCCTCTCAAACACCGCCTCTGAAGTTGAAATCGATTTTTCAACTTTTCGTACCAAAATTTTAGAACCCCGCAATGTGCAAAAATTGGTCGTTGTCAACAATTTGGTTCATATCTTTACCAGCAGCGCGACCCCGGCGTACTACATGCGCATCGGAAACCCAGAGGCATTCGAACGCAGACTGAGGCAAGCACAGATCGAATCCGGCATCAGTGAAGATGTTTTTGTGCCCGTCGTGTACGATTATCCAAGTCGAATTTGGTCGACGATTCGTTCTATCATTCCTACGGCACTGATCATCGGCCTGTCCATAGCCCTTTGGAAATCGACCAGGATTCCCGGGAACAGTCTGTTTGAACCACCAGGCACGGGCGGGCGCAAAACAGCGCCCATCACGGCCGACATGAAGTCCAAAGTCAAGTTCAGTGATGTGGCGGGATTGGAAGAGGCCAAAGACGAAGTCGTGGAATTCGTCTCGTTTCTCAAAAATCCGGACCGGTATACAGCGCTGGGCGCCAAGATCCCTCGGGGCGCCTTACTGACTGGTCCACCCGGGACAGGAAAGACGTTGTTGGCCAGGGCAACGGCAGGAGAAGCCGGTGTGCCCTTCTTCTCGACGTCTGGTTCGGACTTTGTGGAAATGTATGTGGGCGTTGGTCCGATGCGGATTCGCCAGCTCTTCAACCAGGCGAGAAAGAAGGCCCCGTGCATCATTTTCATTGATGAAATCGATGCGGTTGGACGTTCGAGAACGTCCACATTCCACAACGATGAGCGCGAAAACACGCTCAACCAATTGTTGGTTGAAATGGACGGGTTCAACACGTCTTCGAATGTCATCGTCATCGCGGGCACCAACCGCGCCGATGTGCTCGACAAGGCCCTGCTGAGGCCAGGGCGCTTCGACAGAATAATCAACATCGATCCCCCGACGAAAGCAGGTCGCATGGACATCTTCCGCGTTCACCTCAAGCCGATCAAATTGGCCGCACCCGTGGAAGACATCATCGAGCGCATGGCCGACCTGACGGCCGGGTTTGTGGGTGCGGACATCGCCAACGTGTGCAACGAGAGCGCGCTGATCGCCGCTCGAACGGGCAAGGACGCCGTCGAATTGGTGGACTTGGAGGCGGCAGTCGAACGAATCATCGGCGGACTAGAGCGAAAGACCAAAGTGTTGCGACCCGAAGAGAAGAAGACGATCGCCTACCACGAAGCAGGGCACGCCCTTACTGGCTGGCTGTTGGAGCACACGGACCCTCTGCTCAAAGTGAGCATCATTCCGCGTGGGACGGCCGCACTGGGGTATTCTCAGTATCAGCGCAAAGAGCGCTATTTGACCTCCGAGCTGCAAATGCTGGACATGATGTGTGTGATTTTGGGTGGTCGCGCCGCGGAGAGCATCGCCTTTGACCAACTATCCACTGGCGCTCAAGATGACCTGAACAAAGTGACCAACATGGCTCACGAAATGCTGACCCGATACGGATTTTCAAAGTGCATCGGCCTGGTTTCGTTCAAGCCGAACACCACCGAGGCGCTCTTCTCTCAACGTCTCTACTCGGACGACACCTCTGCGATGATTGACAAAGAGATTTTCCAGCTTATGACCTCCGCGTACGTGCGCACGGTCGAGCTTCTCAAGAGTCGACGAGACCAACTGAACTCGCTCGCGCAACTTTTGCTGAAGAAGGAAGTCATTTCCAACTTAGACATGATTGAAATCGTAGGTGAACGCCCCTTCCCTTCATCTTCCTCCAATCACTGTTCATAAGCAGAGAGGCCGTCGAGGCGCAAACAACAAAAAAAAGTCGACACAGAGAGACCGCGATATATAATACATATATATATAGAGAGAGGCAAATGCGCCAAGGGCAGCGAGGGACGCGAAAAACGGAAGCAGAGACTATGTAGAGAGTTGCTAGGCAAACGGCCGCCGCCCCTCCTTCATCAAAATCAGAAAAGTGCCAACACCGCACAGATGAAACAAAATTTTTATGCTTTTGTCTCCGAGCAGCAGCTCTCTCTGTCAGACGCGCGCTAACGGATTTGCACAAAAAGCAGTGTTGGTAGAATGTATATATATTGTGTAAAAAACGGTAACTTATGCCGACATCACATTTGACAGTTTTTCTGCAATCCAGCGCTCACATGACATTGCGGCCATGCATCCGAACCCGCTGGCCGTGATTGCCTGCCGGTAACAGGTATCGTGTACGTCTCCCGCTGCAAAAATGCCCTCCACGTTTGTTTCAACATGGTTGACGACCTTGATATTCCCGATCGCGTCCAGTCCGACTTTGGCATTTGTCAAGTGTCGGGTAAGTGGTTCGTGGCCAATGGCCATAAACAGACCACCGAGAGGCAACTCCGAGCGCTCTCCGTTCAGCGTGTTTTCCACCGTAATCGATTTCAGGAATTGGTCACCACCATATCCGACAATGACCGTATTGTACAAGAAGTCGACCTTTGGATGCTCTTCTGCCCGCCTTTGCATTACCTTGCTTGCACGCAGAGCGTCGCGACGGTGAACGATCGTCACTTGGCTCGCAAAGCGCGCCAAAAACGTGGCCTCCTCGACGGCCGAATCCCCGCCGCCTACAACGTACAAATGCTTGTTACGAAACAACGGCAATGGGCCATCGCAAGTTGCGCACGCAGAAATGCCGTGATTTCGGAACTTTTCCTCGTCTGGCAAATTTAGCCATTTGGCTGACGAGCCGTTGGCAAGGACGATCGAATACGTGCTGTGCCAGACATCGCCGACCTTGACCTTGAACGGTCCGCCAGTTTTGTTAACTTCGAAGTCGTTGGCCCACTCTTCAACTATCACCGCTCCAAATTTTTCGGCTTGCTTGATCATGTTTTCTATCAGATCGGGTCCTTGAATGCCATCTGGGAAGCCGGGAAAATTCTCGACCTCGGTCGTGAGCATGAGTTGACCCCTGAGCGATCGTTAGTGAGATTCACAACAGACCGGTCGAAGAGAAGAGCGCAACTTGAACTTTTTTTTTTGAAAAAGTGATCTTTATTGCCATCCCCGCCTATTTTGCACGCGCACCCTACGATGAAGTTGCTTTCAGTCCTCCCGGCTACCACCAGAGGGGAGAGGTCCGATCGAGAAGCATAGATGGCCGCTGTCAGAGCTTTTATGGGCATGCAGAAGGGCAAGGTGGGTCAGCGAGAGCGCGCCACTTTGAAATGAGTAGGAAGAGATACGTACCGGCTGGGCCGCTGCCCACGATGATGACCTTGTGATTGATATCTGGACACGAAGCTGGCGCGTCTCCTGTCTGACTTGTTGTCATTGTCTGTCTCTGTGCTGCTTGAAGCGTAGCTAAATTGTTCGAATTTCTTTTCCCTCTCTCACTTTTAGATTCTTTTTTTATTGTGAGAAAAAAAATACAGGTTGAATTTTTTTTTTTGAATACGAGCAGGAGTCCGAGAGATGGTTGGGCCGGCGCGCGGTTTTTTAATGGATGGAGAAGGAACGCGCGACGGGCGCGCAGAATTTCGCGCGTCCTCCAACATGTCACGAAGATAGAGTTGCTGGGCTGTTTTCGTGCGAGACCCGATGGACTACTACTATGGCCGCGCGCGATTCAAACGCGCGGTCGGCCGCAGAGTCAAACTTTGGCAATTCGCACGCAGGCTCTTTCTGCCAGCAACGTGGGCGTAGTCTGCTCGACTCCCTCGATCTGGATGACCGCGAAGGTCCCGCCGAGGGTCATTCCTTCTCCGACTCCCTCACTTAGACGGCCGGCGTTGAGACACAGCACGCCCTGCACGTTGTGGCAAGTCGGTTCCATCAAGGATCCTGTGACCAGCGCGTCCGGCCTGAATGGCAACGTGCAGCCGTGTTTGTATTGGTCGACCGCTACGCACATGTTGCTGTCCAGCGCGGGCATGAACGACCGTTGCTGAAGGCAGTGCGAGAACAGGCTGGCGCTGAGCTCGGCGTGGCCGTTGATTCCTTTTGTAAATCCGACTGACTGAAGACAAGACAGCACGTCTTCGGCAAAAAAGCCGAAGTCGAAGTCGTTGATACGAACGATGCTCGGGTTCGGCACGTACACGAAACGTGCAGCGCCGTCTCCGATCGATGCAGCCGGGAACGCCGGCTGAGGCAAGACGTCGCAGTGGTGAACGTCGCGGCAGGAGGGCACGATGATCACTTGTGCACTGACGACTGCTGTCACGCTTTCTACCTTTTTGAGCACTACTTGTTCGAAAATCACTTGAAAGCTGATCGGGCAGTTGCCGTCAGCGATTCGTGGGTGTCTGTCATCGACGAATGGTCCCATCAGGACGAGCACATCCGGCCGGAGAGTCTCCACCTGTTTCAGGAGTGCATCCAGCGGTTCGTAGGAGAGATCCTCTGGCGACGTGAACGGTCCGTGCGCGACCACGATCGTCAGTGGTGAACTTCTGGCCGCGAGGTTTTTGGTGTGGTCCGGTCTGGGTTCCGGCGTGGCGTCGGTGTAGATGGCGTGCGCGATCAGTCGACTGCCGTATGGATTCGCGCCTCGAACGACGATTTTTTGACCTGCGAAGAGCGAGCACTGTGCAATGTCCAGCAGGTCGAGTTTGATTTTGACGACTCCGTCTTGCAAGTAGACAAGCTTCTCGTCGAGCTTTTCGCCTCCTTCCGGCGTGAGGATCCCGCACGCTGTGATGGGCGTCTGGGTCACTTGAGAGAGGATGGGCACCGGCTCTTCGAGAGAGTTCCGCTCCACGATCAACTTGCTGATTTTTTTCAGCCCCGAGAAACTGAATTTGGCTCGTTGCGCGAACAAATTGTACATGTGGTCGTAGCCCTTCAGAAACGCGGACGAATTCCACGGCGGCACGATTTCCACGGTCGGCGCACGGACGTCCCGACGTCGCTCGGTGCGCGGCTCGTCGCGAGTCCGGTTCAACGAAGTGGTCCACACAACCTTTCCGCGATTCGGGCGGTTAGAGAATC
>CAXIEJ010000002.1:0-28647 GCA_964023215.1 Eledona agricola | reverse complement strand
TTCTTGCTGCTGCTGCAGAGGGGGAAGCAAACTTGCAATTTCATTTTTTTGCCAGACCATGCTTAGGAAGAAGGATTTTATCGTACTCTGTACTGATATCTTTTGTACTGAAGACTCCTTCTCTCTTAGCAGCCTCTCTGCGATCAATAAAGACCCATGCACTCGAACAATTCAGATGCCGAAGAAAGCGGTGTATTATGCCATTGCCTTGGATCAGCATATACTCCTCCTTATGACAAATCAAACAGGTTGGCTCAAATTAACATGCGAAGAATCGTTATGGATGAAGCACATCACATTATTGCAGCCATTCAAATGAATTCACGATGGGCGCATGGATTGTATCGGGTGCGTTAAATTTATTCTGCTCAGGGGCGCGTACAGCTTCAATTCAGTGGGCCAACTTGCAAAATGTATTTTACAAGTTTGCAAATAGAGAGATCTGTCATTCTATGTATACAGCAGAACACCTTATCAGAACACTTTTTAATTCAGAATTTCGACATATCTTCGAACCCTCTGCTGGTTGGTATCGTTGAATTATTGCACAAATTAGAAAGTTTGCCTTTTGCAGGTGTGTATACACAAATCTTCAAATTAAACGGAGAGAGAGAGAGATTATTATAAAAGATGTGTCGTTCTCTAACTCATTTCTTATTGCTCCCCACCACCACCTATCATCCACTTTACAATAACGCCTCGAGCTTCTACAGACGTCTCACCAAGTATCTTCCTGCCTCCCTTTCTCTCCTTGATTGATCCCAAACAGACCAATGCTATCCTCGTCTATTTTTCACTCTCTTCTCTCTGCAAGTTTCTCCAATATAACTTTTTTTTATTGAAAGACAATCTAGAAGCAATCAGTTCTCTTCAGCAAATCGTGTCAGCTATCTTGAATTTTGGCCTTAGATCCATCGACCCTGAAATAGATGAACTGATCCTTTGCAAGCAACTCAAAATTTTCACAATGTGTATTCAATATGAGGCCGCTTTGCTTTTTCCTGATGATATGCTTTATAGCATGGTCAAGATGTGCTTTAAAATCAACATTCAAAACCGTGCACCGGTTCTACTGCGTAAAATGGCAGAAGAAACTTTGAATGATCTTGTCAAGTTTACGTTTTTAGCATTTGATTCACCCAGGAAACAGTATTTAACAAGCTTATATTGGCCACTCTCAAAGAAGAAGCTGGTTACCAAGAATGAAACAAGTCCATCTCAAGAAAAAATGAATCAAAAAGACCAAAATTTTCAAAAAACAGACAAAAAAGAAGATCATCATCAACTGGATATGAAGAGTCGCGACTTTCAAAACATTGAGAAGGGTCGTCTGAGCCCTAAGATACCTCAATTCCCACCCACAAGCACGGCTGCAAGTCCCGATATACCGAGACCCGATGAAGATCCATCCAGTGTCCCAACAGACATATCTGCCACGAATTCGACGCCATTTTTGCCAACGCCCCATGAAACCTTATCTCCTTTAATTAGTGAGGCCAATCGGAGCCATTTTAACCTCCAAGGGGTTCAGTTTGACCAAGAGTCTTCTAATAGTGCCGTTCTGGACTCAAACCTTCAATCTTCGAGGCTCTCGGCATCATCTAGTCTTGATCCACCATTTGGCATCGTTTGTGTTGCCGATGTATTGCAATTTATGTGTTCACTGATTAAGCCAGACCAGGCTATTTGGTCGGATGTCATGTGCCAACTTGGGCTTAATTTGATTAAGTTAATGTTGGAAATTCGTACTTCTTTTCTCCACCATCCCAAGTTGCTAGAACTCATCGGTAATGACATGTGTCGATACCTGATCCAAACGATCAAATCACCCGACGTTCCTCTATCGATTTATGCTCTTATCTTACATGTCAGCAGTCGATTACTTGGAGAATTCTGCTGTCTCCTTTGCTTTCAACATAAGCTTTTTTTAATGACTTTATTAGATACGTTTTCAGACTATTTTTCTTCTACTAATCATAGTCACAGCCACCCAGAACGTCTAGAAATTACACTGGAGGTTATTGTAAGTTTATGCAAGCAGCCGCATTACTTGACAAATATCTTTGTACTCTATGACTGTGAACTTTATGGCAACGATTTGTTTTCGAAACTCGTCTTCTTTTTTTGCCAATTGACTATTCTTCCATCTGTCAACACATCTGGCCTTGTCCATTATCGAGAAATACTATCCAACTTGGCATTTCATGGTCTTTTAAGCATTCTGAACACCCTGTGTGCTCGTGTCCAGAGATTTAAGATGTCTACTCATTCCTCTTCCCGTGATGGTGACAACAACTATTCACAATTGTTGCCCCAAATGATCATCTTTCTCCAACTAAAAAGGAATCTGATCGTCGGCACGAAACTTTTTAATCAGAAGCCCGAAAATGGACTAGCGTACTTGCAAAAGCAACATGTTTTGGCTACGCCCCTTGATCCCAGACATGTGGCTCAGTTTTTCAAGGCCAATCCATGCCTGGACAAGAAGCAGATAGGCAAGTATTTTGGTCTTCGTAATCCATTCCATACTATGGTTTTACACGAATACTGTCAACTTTCCGATTTTATCAATCGACCTTTTGTCGATGTTTTTCGTGAATTTTTAGAGAGTTTTCTTTTACCTGGAGAAGCTCCTGTCATAGAAAACATCGTGGACGTCTGGTCTGCTTTGTATTTCGAGAAAGGATCTCATTCATTCAAATCACCAGACGCTTGCTTTTTGCTTTGCATGTCCGTCATCTTATTGAATGTGGATATGTATAATCCGCTTGTGAAGGAAAATCGTCGGATGTCTGCCGACCAATATGTTAATAATTTGAAGGGTCAGAATGGACCGCAAGGAGATGATTTTCCAGCCGAGTTACTTCATTTAATTTATGCATCGATTCGAGATGCCGAAATCAAGTTGTCCAATACAGTCGTTGACGTGAATTTGGATAGTCACCCCCGTACTTGGCGGGATCTGATTGTGGCACAGCAACGTCAACAAAGTTCCCATGCTGAGTGGCGGGCTAAGCAGCTGGAGGCTGCCTCACATGGCGTCTATGATGCCATTTTGTTTGACCATTTATGGCGCCCTTTCATTTTGGCATTTAAAGCTACTTTCAACCTTCATGTCGATTCAGAAAAACTTGATCTACTTGCCAAAAACTGCTACGTTTATGGTCATCTTGCCTCCCATCTGCACCACACTGATGCGTTCAATTGTTTGATTGAACATTTGGCTTCATTGACGACAATATTGAAGTTCGAGGTGGGAAATGGTCGGCAGTTTATAAGTAACTTTTTGCACGACAAACGAGTCCAGATGGCGACATTCATTTTGTTTGGTTTAGCGTGTCAATATATAGGTGAGGTTCGAATGGCATGGAAGCCTCTCGTGGCATGCTTGCTGAGATTGCACGTCTGGCGCATTCTGCCGACCATGTTCGATTTCGATCAAGATGATCATTTTAGATTGAAGTGGGTGCCATCCAAGTTAGAAGTTCCGACAGAACAGGGGAGGAGAGCACATGGTTTGCCCATTTTATCTATCATGTCTAATTTGTGGAATTGGGGAACACCGAATAACGGGAAAGAGCACAGATTGATAGACGTACATGAAGGGCTTCAAAATCAATGCAAAGAGATGCTTATGTCGTACCGGTTACCAGATATTGTGAGTTCATGCACGGGCGTGAAACTGGAGTCGTTGGATTGTTTACTGAAGGTTTTGATGGAGGGAGCGTTGCATGAATTGAAGGAGGAGAGGGTGGTTCGCAAGAAGCAGTCGAGGGAGTCGATTTTGAAGGGAAGCGCTGAGGAGGTAGAGAGGAGCAAGGCAGCAGCAGCAGAAGCTCACGGAGAGGACAGGCGGGGTAATCATGGAGGTGTGAGGAAGGAGAAAAAGAGGAATGGCGAAATTTCTACTGAAGCAGCAAGTGACAAGACGACGTCAGGAAAGGCATTATTATCAACAGGCGATTCAGCAGAACCCGAGTCGGCGCTGCATAATGTGACTGAAGAAAAAAGGGAGTGTGACGATCAGCGAGAGACGAATGATGAAAGACAAGGAGAGGAGGAGATGATCATGATGTCCAAGGAGATGATTGATTTGAAGTTTGGTAGTCATCATACCGACAGTCTTCCTTCTGTTTCCGATTCGCCGCCGCCACCTCCAAACCAAACATTGGATCACGTTTCCGACGAAGCAAAGGACGAGACATCTTCCAACCTTCCTTACGAACTTTATTCTTCGTTTTTTTCAAAATTCAGCTCATTATCGTCGTCGTCGTCGTCTACTCGTCTGTCTATCCCGTTTGACAGCGGTTTCCCTCGGATGACGTCGTCTTCTCCTTCGAGAGCACCCGGTTCTCACTCTTATTTTCTTGGCCTTCCAGATGCTTTTTCACAAGGTCCATTTGCATCGTATTCTACGACGCTGTCGATGAAATACGACCAAGTGTCTCAACCGACCGCTCTGTTTTGTCTTGACCTTTTGACTCACCTGACCTTGTTGAATGCTCATCGATTTGCCCAAATTTGGCCCAAAATTTCTAGCTACTTTTCGACACTTTTGACCTATTCTCGTCCCAGCCCAGTTTTGGAATACGCTGTTTTTCACCTTTTGTTCATTTTTGACAAGATATTTCCCGCGTTTGTTCACAAACCCTCTTCTTTGAACGCGACGAAGACGGTGGTTTCATCGGAGAGGCCCATCGCGATTGAGTTGACTCAATTTGTCCAGAATCATTTCAAGCCCGGACCCGAATGGACGTGTGCATATGCCCAGAAGATTGGCCATGCGGCCAAGGTCATCTTCTCTCGACACGCGTGCATTTTGAAGTCGGAAGAGGCGAGTGCAGAAGAGTGGGAGGCCATTTTCAAGACCGTATACACGCTGATGAGCTATACGCCGGAGTTGGTTGAAGGGTTTTTAGATTTGGTGAATGAGTTGGCCATTGGCTTGGAGGAGCAAGGAGGAGAAGAACATCAAGAGGGAAGCGACGAACAAGGCAAAGAAGAAGAGACGGAAAAAGTTGACGGAGAGAAGGACAGCATCCGTGTTACTTCCTCTGCAACTGAGGAGAACAAGAACATCGATGGTCATGAGGCTGCTGGTGATGAAAACAACAACCAGCGTGCAAATGACCATCATGCTACGAATAGAAGCCATACGCGTGAATTTCATCGTCATTTGATTTCTCCACCACCGCTGCCACCTGCGCATTTCTGTTCTCGCACGCTTCTTTGTCGCGAAAATGTGCCTGGCCTGTTTCGTCTTTGATCGGCATTACTTCATATCCATCGCCCACCCTCAACTTGAGCCTCAAAGTTATAGACACGCTCCAAGAATTTATCCAGCAGCTGTTTGGTGTTTTTTCGAAAGATTCTCCTCCCTCGTCGGACAGTGAATATGACGTGCTCGAAAAGTACTTGCTCGAATTCTTCCACGCAATGGTCCACATGATCATGCACGATACTCGAACCATCGTCCGCCAGCACGCCCTGATTCATCTGCAAAAGCGCCTACTCAGTCAAAAACTGAACTTTCTGACTTCTTCCACGCTCCTGACTTTGTTCGACGTGATCATCTTTCCCCTTATGAACACCATCATCGAGCATTATCCGCACGACCAACATGCTCGCACGACGAGTAGTCCTCATGTCAGCTTCGAAGCAGCGGAAGAAACCCAACTGCGCATCTCTTCTGTCCTGTGCAAAACGTTTCTGAAAAGCATTCCCAGATTCCAATACAAAGACTTGTTGGCTCTGTGGCTCCGAATACTTCACTGCTTTGAATTGTGCATCAAGCAGAACCAAGGAGAAATCCTGGAAGAGGCCATTCTCGAATCTATCAAAAACATCCTCTTTGTTCTTTCTTGCTCCGGCATACTCGTTCCACCCTCTGTCGCTGCCGACTCTCAGACCGACTCTCAGACCGACTCTCATCTGAAAGACGAATTTTGGAACGAAACTTGGCAACGGATGAACCAATTTGCGCCTTCTCTCAGAGCCTCGTACGAATCTGGACTTTGCGGCGCGCATCCCTCAAGTCCTCTCTGATTCCCCTCGCGGACTGCTCGGCGGTCCCACCCCTTCAGGCAAGCGCGCACCATAGGCTCAATTTCCGGAGAAAATAGAGGCGCATGTGTACACGTTCCTATTCGTGTGTGTGTGTGTGTATCATCCCCGCAAAAATCACTCAGATGAGAGATGTATTGTGCACAAGGTGATTATTCAACCAGCATGAATGATACCGTCCACACCGAAACCGGGTCACGGGGAGAGTAGATAGGTCTCTCAACCGGGTTGGAAATTTCCCAGATACTGCGAGTGTGGGAGGAAATACATGATAATGGCGCTACTTATATAGTACCCAATGTATTTATCGTTATGACCGTTTACCATGTGAGATTTTGTGCTAACGTATATGATTATATATTGTGCTCGCACACAAAACAATTATAGCGGGCAAAATTAACGATCATATGTGTGGTTCACAAGTCCGGTTTCCATTCGGTTGACGACGATAATCTCTTCGACTCTAACGCGTATCCGGCACTGGCTCCTGAACCACACGTTAAACGTTTAAACAAAAGCAAGCATCCAAGGTCTCACACACACTAAAAAAAACAAACTCTCTGAGCTGCTGCTGAATAAGAGAAGTAATCAATCATATGCCTGCTCGTTATAACACGCCCGCTATATTCATCCATTTATACGTGTGTGTCCGACATGGCTTTCATTATTCCTTTGGGGTTGAATTGAGTCGATACGGAATAGAGAGAGAGCTATAAAACACCCACACTGAGTGTACGAACAAATAAAGCGTGAACTGTGTGTGAGAACGAACGCTGAGGAAAACCGAAAAATTGTGCACAGAAAAGCTAGTAACGGTCAAATAAAAAGTAAAATCTATATCAAACGATCTCTATCTGATGAATTAAAAAAAATAATGCGAGATCGCTACTCTATAGACACACGCTCGCCCTCTCTCGAATTATCTGTGCATCTTTTTGATGTCTGTCAGTTCAAGGTTGTGTTATATACATATAATTTTAACCGATAGGAACGTGTGTGTGTTCGAAGCGTTTTCACCAGATATAAACTTCGCCTCTATACTCTGTGCAAGGCATATCAAGCTGGTTATCTCTCGAGTGCGCCATCGTGTAGTGATGGTAGATATTCAATTCATTCGGAAGAGGGTTTCCTCCAATTCTCGAGAGTTCACACTTCCTTCGATTTGAGCGCAATTCCTTTCGGTTCGATGTCGTCCATTTGGAAGAGGATTTCCTGATCGAGTCCGATGTAGGAGTCGCTGATTAGGTAGACGCAGACGGAGGAGAGTGGGAGTTGGGAGTCGAAGGAGAGAGAGATGCGACGCCAGGAAGGAGAGAGATGGGAGAGGCGCTTGAGGGCGAGGAGTGAGGAGGAGTGAGGAGGGGAGAGGAGGAGCCACCAGCCCTCTTCGGCCCTTTTAGGGAAGTGGGGGGCGTGGACGGGAGCATCGTCGAGTGGGTGTCGGCGTCGGATGAGGACGGTGAGGACGTAGTGAGGTGGTGGTGAGGAAGGTGAGGATGAGCATCGGATGTCGACGATTGGCCATCGTGAGAGTGCGGATAGGAGGAGTGAGGCGTGAGATGGGGAGAGGAGGCGAGACAGGTTGAGTTGGGTGGAGTGTGTGGCGTGAAGGAGGAGGGCAGGGGAGAATAGTTTGTGACGGAGGAGGAACGAGCGGACAGAAGGAGAATCGAGTCCATTGAGTAGGGAGTAAGGAGATTGATCGATCCAGCATGCTTGGACGCACATTTGTTGGATGAGCATGAGTTTGAGTGAGGTATGAAGCCATCCGGAGTTGGCGGCGACGTCGAGCATGGCTTGGATGATACGAGTAAGTTGATCAAAGACGAGTTTGGTGTCGGCGACGAAGTCGGGAATAGGTAGTGGGAGTCTGGATAGATGGAACTGGATGAGGAGGTTGGCCTTGAGGTGTGGGTCTGAGGTGGGTGTGTGTGGGTGGGGTGGGAATCGGATGTGGGAGAGCATATGGGATGCGATAAGTACGTCTTCGTTGTGACGAACAGGGAGTTCGTCGTATTCATGAGCGTCGCAGGCGATACGTAGGAGTTCGCTGATAGAGGTGTTGGGTCTTAGGCGATGTGCGAAGAGTTCAAGCGTCGAGTAGTGGAGGTAGTAGTCGGAGGCGACGCGCCCGAGGAAGAGTGGTTGTAGGCGTGGAAGATGGGAGTCTGGAGAAGGGTCGTCGATACGAAGGCATCCGGCGCGACACAGGTCATCGAACACTTGGTGGATGATATCGGATAGGTAAGCGTTGAAGGTGTCTGGTTGATGGTTGGCGAGTCCGTAGTAGTTTGGATTTTTGAGGAGACGTCGGAACCAGAATGTCCAGGTGAGGTGGTTACGGGATGGTGCCGGAGACGACTTCGGCATTGAGGTGGTCGTGGAGAGCCGATCGGAGTTGAGATTCGACAGGGAAGGCTTCATAGAGGAATTTGGCGTAGAATGGTTTTTTTACTGGCTTCGACAAGAACGACAGCGAATCCCTGAGTATCGAACTGTGGTCGTCCGGCGCGTCCTATCATCTGAAGGAGATCGGTGACAGGGTAGTCGATGTATCCGCGTGTTTTTGGGTCAAAGTATTCGGTGCCTTTGACGATGACGAGACGAGCAGGAAGGTTGATACCCCAGGCGAGTGTGGCGGTAGAGATGAGCAATTGAATTGATCGGTTGGTGAAGAGTCGTTCGACCGAGTTGTCGGTCGTCTTCTTGCAGTCCTGCGTGATGGAGACCGATACCGTACTGAAGTGTATGTCGGAGGTATTCGTCGTGGACAGTCGATAGAGTTTGTTCGAGTTGGACAGGGTCGAGTTGCAAGAAGCGTTGTGGACGGTCTGACTGTGCACAGAGTGAGATGAGGTCGAGTGCGGTGAGTCTGGTTTGTCGCCGAGATGATACGAAGACGAGAGTGGCTTCGGACGGCGCGTAGGTTTCGATGGCTTTGAAGGTTGGTCGGTTCATACTGGCCATGGCGTGGGCAATAGTGTCTTCCAGTGAATCCGGCGAGGTGGACTTGACACGGGACTGGTCGGACGGCAGGTCTGAAGTTATACAGGCCGTGTGAGGGAGTGACGTTGAGCCAGCTGGCGAGATCGAGTGAGTTGGAGATGGCGGTAGAGAGAGCAACGAAGCGAATAGGCGTTTGAGTGCGCTCGGATATGAGTCGCGCACGAGAAACAATTGCTTCTAGTGTTGCGCCACGTTCTTCGCCGAGTAGATGGACCTCGTCGATGATGATGAGTCCTACTTGTTGGACGTAGGTACGTCGATGCCATTGTCGAGTGATACCGTCCCATTTTTCCGGTGTGGTGACGACGACATCGGCTAGTTTGAGTGTGCGCGGGCGTCGGGTGTTGAGTCGCCGGTGAGTTTCGACGACACGTTTAGACAGACATCGGTAGAATCGATCCGCCCAGTCACGGACGCGTTCGCGGACGAGTGCTTTGAGAGGGGCGACGTAGACGACTTTGAGGTGTGGTGCTTCGCGGAACTGTCGGAATACGGCGAGTTCGGCGACGAGTGTCTTGCCGGATCCGGTGGGAGCGCCGACGAGGAGGTTTCGGTTGGTATGGTAAGCGGAGAAGAAGCACTGAGTCTGGAGTGGGTTGAGGTGATGCGTGTTAGGGTATAGAGCGGCGAACGGCCACGGCGTGGGGTAGGACAGTGCGCGGAGTGCGAGTAGGTTGGCAAGGAAGGAGTGAAGTGTACTGACAGTGTTCGTCGGGGAGGGTGGAGATTGACTAAGCTGAGGGATAGATGTCCATCTGCATGAAGCCATCGGTCGGGATGCGACTCGGACGATGATTTGTCCGAGTCTTGCGACGTCTTCGAGAAGCAAACGTGCATATAATAGGTAAGCGTTGACGTTTTTGTGATGCGCGGACGGTGATCCATTGATAATCGTAGAGCGTGGTTTCTGCGAGGTCGTGGATGAGGAGCCATGCGTGATGGATTCCCCATGGATGGCGCGGTCCCCAGCGGAAGTCGAGGGTGATGTCGACGAACAGCTTGAAGACAGATCTTGTTAATGGCTGCAATCGCGCGTTAATTGATAAAAGTGGGAATGCATGTGCTGCGTGTGAGATTCTTTGCGCGACGGATCGTTGGCATCTGAGAAGGCTCGATATGGCGTCTAAGGAATCATCCCCGGAGTGCGGTGAGCGGGTATTGGCGTGCCTGGAGTGTGGCAAGAGCCGGAGGTGGGAGATACGCGGCAAGTTGGGCGAGTGGATGTGCATCGATCCATACACGTTGTTCGAACGCTTTGCAGAGGTCAAGTGCGTCGACTAGGACGCCAACAGCTCGTTGGGATACGTGTGATTTGAGTGCAACTTCGAACAATGCTCGGAGGAGTCGATTGGCACTCTGTGAGATATAGGCAATATCCGATTGCAATGAGAATGAATGAACAGGCAATCTGCCCATATATGCCTGGATGAGGAGACAAGCTTTAGCTGCGTCATGTCCGTGTCCTCCGAATGGTGCAACCGGGCATCGTTCGCTGAGTTCGAGCAATTCGTCGTGTTCCTGATCCCGGATGCGCAAGTTCCGGAATTCAGAAGCAAATGAGACAAGATTGAGCAATTTCGATAACGATGAGCGCGTAGAGTGACAATGTACCACGAATCGGTCACGGACTGATGTGGAGCGCTGTTGATCCGAGTCCGACTGATTTGTTTGTAGTGCGAGTCGAAAGAGATCCATAGTCTCGTGTTCGACGTAATAATGCGATGCGATTCGTCCAAATTCAGTTGAGTGTAGAAATCCGTTTTTGGCGTCAAGCCGGGCCATCTGGCATCGATCGAGGACGCGTGCGGCTGCCTCCACCAGCTCTCTCCTCACGCCCAAAGCACTCGGATCCTTCGCCAGATGCGCCCACGAGACGCCGTAAGCGAATCGGGTTCTTGACCAGGCGCACTGCCAGGTAAGTGTACATCAACCACTGGACTGCTTCCGGAACGGTAGTTCGCCACAGTTCCCAGGACCACCTCGGCGTTCAGATGGTCTGCCAGGCGCGGGACCAGCTGTGACTCAACCGGCTGAAGGTTGCACACGAGCCGCACGTAATCGTGGAGCTTCGAATGCGTGGTGATCAGTACGCCTTCTGCTCGGACGTCAAATTGTGGTCGTCCGGCTCGGCCGAAGATTTGCAGGACGTCCAGGACGCTCAAATCGTCCGGCTGCGCCCTTCTCTGGCTTATATATCCTCGTTCCCTTGATCACCACAGTGTGCACCGGCAGGTTGACGCCCCAGGCCAGTGTGGTCGTGCACACGAGCAGACGTGCGCATCCGGCCAGAAATGCGCGTTCCACCAAATGTCGATCTGCGGCGACCATCCCCGCATGATGGACCAGGATTCCCCTGCTGAACAGCGCCGCGAGTCCCGGGTGCCTGGCGGACGCGAACGCCTTCTTGAACCGGGTAAAGGTTTGGTTGCTTGAGGATATTGTAGTGAATGGAGGTGGTGCCGATTCAGATGATGTCGATTCAGATGATGTCGATTCAGATGATGTCGATTCAGATGATGTCGATTCAGATGATGCCGATTGCTCAGGTTCGGCCTTATCCGAGTCCAAGCGACGGTCATCTGGGAGTATCAGTTCTCGAGAGTCGGCAAGCTCGAGGAGGGTGTTGGCAGTTTGGACTGTGTCGTTTCGAGACTGGACGAAGATCATGACTTGGTGTCCTGCTCGCATACTTTTGACGGCCTTTTGGTAGCATAATTCGTTCATGAGAGCCTTTTCGTCGGCGTTGTTGCGACTCTTGACCCCGACGAAAGTGTGTGACATGGGGACGGGTCGGTACTCGGCGCCGAAGTAGAAACAAGCGCGTTTTGGTACGCGAAGAAATTCGGCCACATCAAGGTAGTTGGCGAGTGTTGCGCTGAGTGCCACGATACGGACCATCTTCTGTGTCTGTTCGACTTGTCGGAGTGTGCGCGCGACGATTGACTCGATGACACATCCTCCGCTCTTCGTGCAGCAGATGAACTTCATCAATGACCAGCAACCGCACCAACAAGGCGTGTGAGTTTTCCGATGCCTTTCGCGTCAGTATGTCATACTTCTCTGGTGTCATGATCAACACGTGAGTTCGACCGATCTCGGCCGGGGCGAGCTGTGAATCCCCGGTGAACTCGCGAACGACCAGTCCGAGTGGTGCGAGTCGCTTGGCGAAGGCGGCCGTGATCTCTGTGGCGAGCGCCCTTCATCGGCGCCAAGTAGACGAGTTTGAACGTGCTCGGGTCGAGGACGGATGTGCGGGATGCGGTGAGGGCGGCCGCAGGCAGGTGCTGGCCAACCTCTCGCAACATTGCTAGCAATGCCACGTTGGTCTTCCCTGTGCCTGTGGGTGCGCAGACCAGCAGGTTGGAGTTGGTGTGGTAGGCGGCCGCAAACACCAGCGACTGAATCGCATTCAAGTGTGAATTCGGCGCGGAATACCGACGTGAACAACGGTGGCAACAACGTCCACCACCGCCCAGCAACGTCGTCCTCGGCCGAGCCAACTGTGACGTCACCGGCTTGTGGACGAGGTCGTAATGCTTCGTCGTGTAGAGTCGGAAGTGAGGTGGAAGCGACGACGAGTCTGACACGTCCGTTCGCTTTCGACACACTCAACGTCACTATATTGCGCTCGGGTGGCCTCAAATGCGATGCAATCACTTGCCTCTGCTCAAGACGCGACGGAAAGCAGAACAACGAAACTTGCTCCTTTGCTCCTTCCTCCCAACTCGGCGGCGCCAACTCCACATCCTCACTCTTCGCTATCTCCTCCTCCCACTCTCGGCACCGACTCGCCAACTCCCTCAACTTTGCCGCTCTATCACCCTTCTTCAACTCGGACGCCATCTGGCGCAAACCAACTCCGGACGGCGACCCACCACCTCCTCAATCAACTCCACGCCCCCCGACCCTAACAAGCCAAACAAAGGTCTCCTGGATTCTCTGCGCTGTTTGCTCCGGTGACGATACCAACTGCACGATGTGATTCAACACCTCTTCCGGTAACATGCCCATCGAAGCGTTCTCTTCGCAGTACTTATTAACCAACGACTCGAGCTCGGACCTCCCGAACTTTTTCGGCTTTCTCTCTTTCCGCCTTCTTCACGTTTTTGCGCAGTTCACCAAATTCAACGTTGTCAGAGGAGGGTATGCCACGTTTAGCTGTAAACACGCCACCATAATATATGACTATTATATATCACACCATCATATATCAATATATATATAATAACACACCATCATATATCAATATATATATATATATATCACACAATCACTCCCTTTGGATCCAAACAACATATACAGAGTATGATGAAGAGGGCGCGAAAGAGCCTGAATGCCTTTGAACAGGGCGCATTCATTTTTCCTATAAGCACGAATTCCCCCTCACGTACCGGTTGGCTTCTGTTTTCACCTCGGATGGCGCGACTGGAATACGACGCTCCAGCTCGTCCAGTAGCTGGATCCACGGTTCTCGTTGAGAAACTTCGCGTTCGAACACGTCTTCTTCGTCAAACGCCAACAGGTCGTCGGCGCGGGCCTTTGAGAATTCTCCGAACGGAGACTCGGCCGAGCACTCGAACAATGGAATCCGATGAGACAGAAGAAGTGTCGAGGAGTCATCGGTGCCAGTTGGGTCGGGTTGTTGATCCGATTCGATCACGGACGACGATTCGACTTTTTTCCAAACCTGTGCACCCTTCCGATCGCCCCGCACCACCACCACCAGTAGTAGCAGCCACCTTCTTCTTCTCCTCCTTGCTCACGTACTTGTCTCCTTCATCTCCCTCGCAGCGTGAGGCCTCCTTGATCCCAATCTTCAGTGCCTCGGCCGCGCCTAGCACTTCGTCGAGGCCCTTCGCCTGACAAGACACGCCCAGATACCTCGCCAGCTCGGCGATCTTCTGCTTGGTGCTCAATCGCGCGTCGTTCGACAGCCGGAAAATGATGTTCGCGACATACGGAGACTCCGATTGCACCGCATTGCGTGGCAACACGAAACCGCACGCACGAATCAATGCCCAGTAGAGGGACTCGGCACGCGATGGGTCGTGCCCCTTGATGGCACGCGCAATGTGAGACCATTCCAACTTACCCATGCCCAGTTCAGTACAACCGACCTCGAAACCGTGTGTAGGAAAACACCAAATTCTGTCGCGCCCTCCGCTGAGGCAGAGCCGTAGTCTCTCGATACGATGCCAAACTCTTCATTGTCATATGATCGGTCCGTCCCCGTTAGATTTACGTGCAGTAGCGTAGTCACATTTCGGCTCCTGTCACCCCGAAGACGGAAGAGAAAGCGTCGAATTCGCATCGACGCGAGAATTTTGGAACATTTTTTTTTGTCAGTTTGATCCGCGCACATGCGGGAGTGCAGAGAGAACGCGGATGAGACCACCTACTTCTGGAATCAACAAATCCATTGTCGAAAAAACAGATATATCACCCTCTGGGAGAGGAAGGAAAACCAATCGACCTTGCGCGACTCTAATGAGAGAACGTCGATGCACAAGCATGTCAGCTTCGGACTTTAGAGCAAAAAAACGGCCACTTCAGATGATACAAAAATTGGCATGCGAGAGACGCTTGCCATTCGCGCGGCCAAGAGGTGGAAAAGCACAGATGCCGCGACGAACACAAGAGAATTCGCGTACATTTTTTTAGAACACACACAGATAGAGTCTCTGCTGTCGAATGCGCTCTGCACGTACGCGCGCGTACACAGCTATTTCCGAACGACTCGGTCTCTTCTCCCGAACTCGGCTGAAAGCTCAGCACAGTACGCGGCAGAGATATAGTCGACGTTTCAGAGAATAACTGGGCCGCAAAATACCAAAAAAGTGTCTGCTTTTTTTTCTGCACAGTTTATGTCTAACTCAGTCAAGTCGTCTCGCATGAACATCGCAAAGTTCGCCTCTGATTTGAAATCCGCGCCCCGCGGAGACGCTATTGGCCTGAAAACCAGAGTAGTCACAAATTTTTTGCGCGAACGAGGGCGCCTGACTCGCCCTGAACTATACGCCCTCATACCGAGGGAGTTCATACCGAGCAAGTCCGATTGACGACCATCTTGAACATCTTGGTCAAGAAGAACAGAGTCAAAGTACGTCGAGCTTGCACGAACAAGAACTGTATGCACACTCAAAGACGCGTCACTTTGGCACTTTTCCCTCCATCACACGCACTCTATACCGTAGATTCGCCAGCTGGGCGCGAGTGAAGCCAGCTCATGCACTGTGGTGAGACACGCCGAACCACGATGAACTTGTCGCACTCACTCGACGACTGCGCGTCAAAGAAAATGCGCTTTTTTGTAGCCGATTTTTTTTCGACACGCGTGACAAACTCGCGCCATCGGCCCAACCCCTCTCACCCATAACCGCTTTTTTAATTGTCTCGTGCTTCCGCAGGCCTTCCTGCCCAAAGGTTCGCAGCTGGGAAAGGACAGCTTTGCCTACAAGCTCAATCCCACTCGCCGAGACGTCAACTTTCCGGACCTCTATGGCTCGACCAACCAAAAGGCCCACCTCGAATGGATGCTCTCGAAAGACAAAAGCGGTGCTCTGAAATACGTCATCGACCACACGCCAGTGCCCGCCAACACCGCCCTCAAGGCCATCCGCAGAAAAATTTCAGAACTGAAAAATACGATCTGATCTCGCGCCGCGCAGTCCTCCGCTGCCACCACACTTTGACTCCACACATAGCCACGCCAGACGATTAAAAAAATGCTCTAGTCGCTTATACCGAGAACATTGTTGCTCGCGTCCAGCGAGGACCTCGAATTCTACATCTCAACGACAAATTCGAGCGCATGTGTGTTTTTTTGTGTGTCATCTCTGTCAATTCGAACTTTTACTGTCAATGCGATGCCGTTCCTCGGTCCGAGCGCGAATTGCCAACACCCTGCATCCAACAATCAGAAAGCTCACGTGAAACGCGTCCTTTCTCTCTCTATAAAGAGAGCTACGCACGCACAGCTTGAATGGCCAACCGTGCATCATATACCCTGATTTACACACGCTATCTCTCGTACAACATTTTTTTTTCTCGGCGACGCGAATTGTGTGTGAACACCGTTTGTACGGCACGCTGAGCCCGCAGAACGGCATGTTGCATCTCCCTGATTTCGATTGTTGGCAGGGGCAATGCCGGGATGAGAGAAGAAGGGAAATGAAGAGGTGCAAATATCTGCCTCGCCGTGCTCACTTTTTCAAACTAGCGCCATGCATCAGTAATCTCAAGTGGATCCATTACCACATAATGCGCCATAGTTTCGGCATGAAGCCGAATGAGAGGACTATAGAGAACGCGCGTGGCTACACCAGTAATCGTGCGTTTCGGAAATGACTTAAAAAAACCAAAGCTGTCACATGTTTGTGCCGCACCACATTCGACAGCTCTGAGCTCAGTGTTATTTGCACGTCCAGGCTACCTTTGCAACGGATGAATGCAACCAATAACATCCATCCAACATCGGATGAACATGCCTCATTTGATTTGAAAAATGCTAAGCGTAAGGTGGGCATAAGCATCGAAAGAGAAATTGTGTATGGAAGTGAAGCTTGGCGTCTGCCTGGTCCGCCACAGGACCATCCAAGCACCCAGTGTGACTCCTCATGGGACACCGAGGAACGAGCGGTCGGCGTCTCAGTTTCCGCAGAGAATCCAACCGTGCTTGGAGTCAGACCATTCCTATTCGACCCCGGTGCTTCACGGTGGCGTCGCCAACGACGTTGCTTCCACCACTCAGACGAACCAGATGTTCAGAGCTGCGGACAGCAAGCAAGTATCGACCAGGCACCAACGAGCATGCGACGCCGGGTCATTCGAACGCCCACACGCCGCCGCTACCTGCACCTAAAAACACACACCGATGGCGTGTGTACGTTCGAACCTGCGTACGAGGACGATGACATTTCGCACTATATCAAGCAAGTTGCCTTCATTTTGCATCCCAGTTTCGTCCAGCCGTACAGCGTGGTGTCTCACCCACCCTACCAAATAGAGGCGGGTGGGTGGGGGGGAATTTGAAATTAGTCATCATAATCCACTTTGTTGACCCGAATGAAAAACCTATCAAGCTCTTCCACATGCTCAAGCTATTCCGCACGGACGGGTATACACCCAAGGAGGGAATTCGGTCCTGTCAGAGCATCGGGACCAAATTATCTTCTGCGACCCGAGCGAGCCACTCTACAACATACTGACGTCACACACGTCAAAAAAGAGAGCACAGGCAGAGAAAGATTTGTCAAGACCGTACGTACGCGCTAGATGGGAAAAAGGTTAAGACAGAGCAGCTGCAGCTGGTGGCATGCTTCAGCCAAAAAAAAGGAGAGGCCTGTGGGTAAGAAGAGAGACAGGAGATGATGTCGTTGCGATTTTTCCTCGTTCATATCAGAGAGAATGAACACGAGAGAAAAAACCCCGTCAGAATGTGAGAGACTGACCTTTGTTGATACTTCTCTCTGCCGTTGATGAATCGCGCGATTCATCTTCTATTGGCTTGAAATTGTGCGCGCATATGGCAGAGAGTCAGGAGAAGATACTGGAGGCCACTAGGAGGGCATCTGAAGGGGTCAAGAGCGAAGTGGCTCAGCTGAAGCGAGAATACGAGCGGGCCTCGCACCTTTCAGCAGAGATAAGGAAGGCCATTCAGAGGTTGCAGTTGCAGGGGGTCAATGCGGTGGCAATGCCCTCGAATTCTGAGTTCAGTTAGAGAGCAGACGTTGCCGCCGCCGAGAGAGAGAGGAGGGGAATTGTGTACAGATGATATTCTTTGTCGCGGAGAGCGCAAAAAAAGTCGAACTTTGAAATATATTATATAATTCGCACGAGAGAAATGCGAGTGTCGCGATGCAGATAACAGAAAAAAAAAAAGAAGATCTATGGCATGGTGGTGTTGTTGCGCGAACAGCAGCAGCTCTGGGATAAGGATGTCAGTTTTTTTTATAGAGGTGGTTCTTTCATTATATATATTCTCAAAGAGCGCGTAGATGAAGGCGTTGGTGTTCCTACTATTGTAGAAGTCGCCATCAATCAACGGAGCTTAGATCACGGCGTGGCAGTAATTCGAGAGTGTGTGTGTCGCGCGACCTGGCGTGGTACCTACTGCGCGCGGACAGAGGATGCCGAACGAAAAGAGTGCTTTTTATAAATTCGACAGCCGTGTTTGTCATTTTTTTTTTATAATTCAAGACGTCAGCGATTTAACCAACGCGGCCGCGTAGCTCACAGATGTGTCTTCTTTGCTCATGCACTTCTTCGACTGTTGGTATTGTATGAATTCTATCTTGCACTTCGCATTGGTGTATCGGAGCGTGCTGAGCAAGATGGAGATGGGATGTCTTCCGCAAATGGTGTTTTGAGTTTGGTCTAAATACTTGCGAAAGTCCGCGTCGCTCAAGCTCTCGATCGCCTTGAAGCTGCGCCGGTCGAGCGCCTCGATCGATTTGTACACTTCCGGGCCATCTTCGATGCGGTAGAATGTATACTCGAACGACTTGCCCCAATGGCAAAAATCAGACGAAATGACAAAAAAGTTGTTTTGGTCGTCGAAATAAGGGGCAAATATTTGGCCGTATTTCGAGCTGAGTGAACTCGGCAAGGATCCGACCATGATCGGGATGAGCGTCACATGCGATGTATCGTGGTTCATGATGCAGTGGTAGATAAACGGCAGATGCATTTCTAAAGAGTGTTCGTGCAATTCAGTCGCCTTGCTCAAGCGTCCAAAGCAATCGGGAAAAGAAGACTCGAGATGCGCAATCAAGGGTAGATTTAGCGGTAGCGGGCCCCACGGGGTGCCGTACGCCTTCATCGAGGCCGAGGGTAGCATGCAGCCTCGAAAAGACTTTCGGTGACTGGGGCCAAACAGAAACACGCACTTGACTTGCGAACGCATCTTCATCAGGCCCCGGTATGCGAACGCTGCTGTAGACCCGCCATAGACATAGCCTGCGTGACTAGACGGGGGAGAAAGAAATTCACGTTGTAACATTCACCATACACAAAGGAATTACCGCGTATGCTCGCAGCCTAGAGAGAGACATGTGTGTGAACTGTACACACACACACACACACCTCCTTGTACCAAATAATTTTTGTGCACACAACGTACGGTCCTATGATTGCCCTGATCTCACCTCGCTCTCCCGAGTCCACCTCCTGTTCTTCCGCGGTTCTCAGCCAATCTGTCAACTGCTGCTTCAGCTTTTCGGCTGGCTGCTTGTTAGCATTCCCCCATCGACGCCGCCTTTTTTCCTCTACACAGCAACCACAGCAACGACGAGTCGTACGTACGGTCTCCGCTATACCAGCTTCCAGCATATTGGGTGCTTCGGACATCCGGCTTGGAAAACATTCTCTCTCTCTCGATGAAGTTGCCCGGGTCTCCCTCCGAGCGATGAAAGCCTCGAAGAAAAAATCGGTGATTAGCAATTCCACCGTGGACGTTAGAACAACGAAAAGTGCCTAAGGAAGTGCGTCTGAAGTTGCGGTAGGCTGAGCCTCGTGCACATAGCTCAGCTGTATGCGCGACGTGAGTGTACACTTTTTGCAAAAAAAAGGCCTGAAGGCTAATTTCAACGGCAGCCCATCTCTCACATTTGAGACTGCGACTCAACTCGTCAGACCGACTTGGCTTGCTTTTTCTTTCCCAGCCATGAGTCGAATCAACACGCCTGTCAACCAAAAGAGGCTGACGAACGTCGCCACCGTGCGCCTAAAAAAGTGTGGGGCGCGCTTCGAAGTTGCCTGCTACCCGAATAAGGTCCAAGAGTGGAAGAAAGGAATGTAAGTCCTCGGGTGCCGTCCTGTCATGCGAGACGTGCGGGCAATTGTGCAGACTCAGATGCCTCTGTCTGCGTTGTGGGTACACAAAGTGCGCGGTCATACCTAATACACACACATGTATACACACTATGCTCATTTTTTTTTTCCATTGCGCAGAGAGTCTGATTTAGATGAGGTACTACAGTCATCCAGGGTGTTCGAGAATGTGAGCAAGGGTGTGATTGCCAAGGACAAAAATCTGCAGCGCGCGTTTGGAATGACTGACCATGCCAATATTTGCCTGGAGATTTTGAAAGCAGGCGAACTTCAGGTTTCTCAGAAGGAGCGCCAGGACCAGCAGAGCAAGATGTACCGCGACATTGCGACGATCATTTCAGAGAAATGCGTCGACAAGCGGACGGGAAAGGGATTGACGGTTGGCGTGATCGAGTCAACGTTGTTGGACATCAAATTCAGAGTCAACGCGAGCAAGACGGCGCGCCAGCAAGTCAGTCAGGCGATTAAGGCAATCCGGGAGGAGGCAAAGTTGCCGATAGAGCGATCGAAGATCAAGGTCGTGCTGAGCTCGATGACAGAGGAGATGAAGCAGAAGTTGAGGGCGTCGAGTGTGACGAAGGAGTGGAGGCTGGAAGCAGAGGAGCGAGGTGAGATCCGGGCGTGGATCAATCCGGCGCATTACGCTATCCTCTCCGAGATGGCCAGAGAAGATGGGTGGCGAATTGGTGTCGTGGAGGAGCAGGATTTCGACGACGTGAACGAGAAATAAGTTTTGAAATGGAAGAGATGTTGATTGTCTGAATGAGAATTTATGACCCGTTCTTTGCGCGTGTCTCCGGAGTCTTCTCTCGGACGAGGTGCTGACCAGTTGGATTCACGGGCGATGACCAGTTGGATTCACGGGCGATGACCAGTTGGATTCATGGGCGATGACCAGTTGGATTCACGGGCGATGACCGAAGGCCAAGAGAGCGGTTACCACAAGGATTAGTGGATTTGTTTGATCAACCCGTGTGCACACGGTGTATTGTGCACTTAAACGAGATTGTAGTTGTCAGAACAATTACTGGCCGTGGGAAGAAATAAGGTGAACACCAGCAGACTGTGCAATTTGTTCGTTAAACCCGCTTGACCAATAGCACAATTCCTCCTTTTTTTTTTTTTTTTGTATTCCTTTACACGTAATTTACGCAATTATTCTCTGTCGCGAGTATCATACAGACCGCTGATCGGTCGTACAGTGGTGAAAGAACGAGATGTCGTGGATGGACTTTAAGATGGCTAACGTGCGTGTGAGAACGATTCAATGGCCGATGCTCACCGCGAGGTAACACCGGGGCGCCATCGGCCAAGAAGGGGGAATTCACTAATGCACGTCGATCTGACCGCCTTATTGACCGATGCAGGCCATGAAGGCGCAAAAACTGAACGAGGACGCCAAGCGCGTTCAAGTCGGTAAGACACAAAAGGTACGGTCGGTATGCACAACGCGTTTGTGTAAAAAACGGTCTCTAACAGCTCTTCTAAAAAGGGAACTGGCGAGAAGCCCACGCAGGTGGCCGATGATGTGATCAGCAAGCACGCATCGGAAGCACAGAAACTGAACAGTTACTCCAAGAGCCAGCAGCTGACGCAGCAGAAGGGCACCGGTGAGAAGGCAACTTCCGTGGCGGACGACATGATGACAAAACACGCCACCAGCGCGCAGAAGCTCACCTCCTACTCCAAGTCTGAGCAACTTGGGCACCAGAAGGGCACTGGTGATACTTTCAATGCGGGCGTTGACCAGCAGACGGCCCAAGCCCTCAAGTCGCAGAAGGTCGCGAGCTACTCCAGAGCTGAAAATCTGGCTCACCACAAGGGTGACTCGAGTATCGTCGACCAGGCCTCCTCTCCTGCCGGTGTAGGGGAATCCTATCAAGAAGAGTCTTTTTATGCCGAAGAAGCTGATGAGTGAAAAACCTCGGTCTGTAGATGTAGATCGAACAAGATGTGATTGCACCGCCTAACGTCGTGCATATCCGGATCTATACTGTCACGCTCCCCTTTCAAACCCCAGATAAAGAGAGACGTTGCGAAAGAGAGAGAGCCTCTGTGAGAGACATTCCGGCCGTTCAAAGGTGTGTGCATGTGCGTGTGTGTGTGCGCATGCGCGTGCATGTGTGTGTGTGTGTGTGCGTGTGTGTGTGCGTGCGCGTGCGTGTGCGTGCGTGTGCGTGCGTGTGCGTGTGCGTGTGTGCGTGTGTGCGTGTGTGTGCGTGTGTGCGTGTGTGTGTGTGTGTGTGCGTGTGTGCGTGTGTGCGTGTGTGTGCGTGTGCGTGTGTGCGTGTGTGCGTGTGCGTGTGTGCGTGTGTGCGTGTGCGTGTGTGCGTGTGCGTGTGTGCGTGTGTGCGTGTGTGTGCGTGTGCGTGTGTGTGCATGTGTGCATGTGCATGTGTGTGCATGTGTGTGCATGTGCATGTGTGTGCGTGTGCATGTGTGTGCATGTGCATGTGTGTGCATGTGCATGTGTGTGCGTGTGCATGTGTGTGTGCGTGTGCATGTGTGTGCGTGTGCATGTGTGTGTGCGTGTGCATGTGTGTGTGCGTGTGCATGTGTGTGCATGTGTGTGGTGCTTTGCCAGCTGTCGGCGAGTCTAGCACCGATGAACTCTTTCGACCGTGCAAGGTGCGGCGCCCGCTCAACCTCTCTCTCCCTGGCACGCTGCACCGGGTGTTGCTCAGCTAGAGGATGTAGTGTGTGGGTTGGTCATCGTCTCTGTGTCGCGAGCTACCGAAGCGTACACACGTGTGTTTTACAGAGGTGTATCCGTTGCATAAAAAGAGGTGGCGTACACACGTGTGTTTTACAGAGGTGTATCCGTTGCATAAAAAGAGGTGGCGTACACACGTTGTATACAAACAGGCCTACACGATGATTATACAGGGGTACAAATTGCCTATAAACACATAGGAGGCGCACATTCACCACCCGCAGGTGATACATGCCGAGCGATGCACCCCTGGCCGCGGGCATGATGAGTCTTTCTGCTACCACCGACGTGCTCGCTGAGAATCTGTCTGCACGCAGAGCGTGAGAAGATGAAGTGGGTTGCTGCTCTGGAAGGGAGAAAGGTGCTGCTGATTGGAGTCCGAGTTGAAAGAGTGAGTGGCTAGGGGCAGTCGTCATGGTTGAGGGTTTCGTGGGGGAGGAAGGTCGTGTCGGCGGTGAAAGAGTAGAACATGGGGTAGTTGAGGAGGTTAGAGAAGTGGGTGGAGTAGATGCAGGCGTAGCGGAGCATTTGCTGAGTGAAGAAGCTCTGCTTGAGTCCGGAGGAGAACAGAGAGCCGAAGTAGGGGTTGTACTGAGCATCTTTGAGGGCGACAGTTTTGGAGATCATTGACTGCAGATGCTCGACTTTGGGCGGCTCGGAACTGCCGGCATCGAAGTTTCGGTAGATGAGGGCTTTGGCGGACTGAAGAGAGTAGAGTTGACTGAAGAGTCGCTGACTGGAGGCGGAGGCCCAGATTTTGAGCTCGCGCTCGAGCTCTGGAATGAGGAGCATGGTACGCCAGCCGCGACGCTTCCGGGACATGCGGACATCGGAGAAGATGTGGTCGCCAATGTAGAGCACGGTGTCGCCGATCTTGATGCCGGCCATGGTCTCCATGACGTTGAGGCTGCCGCCATGGTAGACGCAGCCGGGTTCGAAGCACCCACTGATGCGTCCCAGACTGAGCTTGCCGGTGATCGGGTTGACCCTGCGCAGCGTGGAGCCGACGCCGAAGAACTCGGGCTTGCCGGCTGAGACGATCACGATGTCCCAGTAGTCCCGCCAGGTGCGGTAGTTTGGGTCGACGCCCTCCAGTAGGTAGCTCATCACGCGGTCGGTGTAATTCCAAGGAGAATTCGTGAGCAAAAACACCTTCTTGTTGGCCAGGTGGAGGCGCTTCAGCAGGCATGACAGCTGGTCGGAGTGCTTCACGTATCTAGGCAAGTTCTTCACGGTCCGCTTCTTGCAGCTGCCGTCGGCATGGATAGAGTCCATCGCATGGTGCACATCCGTCCAGAGATTCTTGTAGTACAGGTCAATTACCTTGTGGTCTTTGTTTGAATTCACCGCGTTGCGCACGCCCGCCTGCGCCTCCTCCTCTTCGCCCCACTCGCCCGAGCATTTCATCGAGATCACGCACGATTCGCCCTGCTCCCCGGACTCAATCATCTCCTCGTTCGCCTCGAAGTGCTCCACCAAGTTCGCGAACGCGCACGCCTCCGGAATGCTGAACAATGTATTCACTAGGTAGAACCGTCGCCCAATATCCTCGTTCATGATCTTCTTCGAGTAGTAAATCTTCGCCACCTCGTCTTTTGGAATCACCCGCTTCCCATGCACGCACTTCATGATGCTGCCGTACGCATCCACCTTCAGTAAGTTCCCAAACTCCATGTCGATGAAGAGACCGCGGATCGAAAACTGTGAGTCGTACGCCAACTTTCGAATCTCTGACGGATACCCCATCTTGTCCACCAGGCGATCCATGATCATCCCATAGCACAGGCGCTCATACTCATCGGTGTAGTTCGCAATCGTGTAGTCCATGTCGAATCCGACGTACTGAGCACGGCGTCGTCACGTGGCAAACCACACACACACACAAACTCACGTTAGTCACATACATAGTCTGTACACAACGGCGTTCCTCACCTCGGCAGTGCGCGTACCTGGATGCGGTCCAACCTCAGCGGCCTGTTCACGAATATGCGCTTCAAATTGGCTGCGCTTCCGCGCACCACCACCCCCACACAAGTGCAGCAGTTAGTCTCTTCCCTCATAACCTGCTGTCACACACACACACACACACCTCGGTGCGCCGTCTATCTCCACTCAACTGGCAGCCGCCTCTCACGTACGTCTCTTCAAGTATCGCATATCTCTCTGCACGGTGTCAAAGTCTGGGAATTTCATCGTGCTCAGCTCTTCGGTGCTGGGGGCGTCCTGACGCATGAGCATGCTGGCAATGTTTTCTATGGCGGCGATGTTTTGTACGTCCATTTCAATTGCTGTTTGGAAGCACACACACACACACACACACACACGAACTTGCCTTCTCTCGTGCGGAGACCCCCTGACACTGGCCACGTCCTCTCCTTGTCACAAATGGGCCACTCTCCGAGTCTCTTCTTTCAAAGCAACCAAGAGTAATTTTCGCTTCTCGACCGAAATACATATATATAATTTTATTCAACTTCAAAAATGTGCCAAGACAGGACTAATTTTTTTCCCTCTGTGTGCTTTCCACTCGTTCTCGACTCTCATCCAACGGAGAGCTTTTCCGCGCGGCGAAAATCGAACGGCATGCATCCCGGTCCATTGGACAGCGACTTGTCCATCTCGCCCTCAGCCCACGTCGACTTCTTGGTCTACGGCGCCCGTGGCTTTCTAGGAAGCCACTTTGTTCGTACGCTGGTCACCGACGGCCAATCAACCTTCGCCACGCCATCGTCGGACATTCTGGACAGAAACGCCATTTCGAAAGACTTGGACACTCACCGACCGAAATGGGTGATGTGTGCCGCTGGCCTGACCGGCACGCCCAACATCGTACGTGCAATATATACAATATCCTACTTTGAATTCGCGTGCGTGCGTACAGCGCCCCCGCGAAAATATGACCGTCTTTTTCCCTCAGCGCGCTGCAGGAGAGAGAGAGCTCACTTGCCCCGGTTCTTCTCTTTTTTCTATCCCCGAAAAGGACTGGTTCGAGACACACCTGCAAGAGGGCATTCGAATCAACGTGCTGGGATCACTCAACGTCGTCGATCTTTGCTACACGAAAGGTGTTCACGTCGTGGTGTTGGGAAGCGGACTGGTTTACCAGTACGACGAAAGACATCCACCTCGCAGCGGGATAGGGTTCAACGTACGGCACTCTTCCGCGGGCGAGAACTGGTCGCACGCGATGAAAGAGAGGTACCGCGGCATTGCTCTCAAACATTCAGCGAATTCAATTTTTTTTTCTTTTCTTTTGCGCCAAGGGGATACAATATAGGAGACGGAGTTGTCGAACGTTCGCGACAACGCATACATCAGACTGCGCGTCATTTTGGAGCAATTGCTCGAAGCGTATCCGAACGTGTTGCATGTAAGGTAAATGAATTGCCTCCGAGCGAGAGAGAGAGAGAGGGTACACACCTCCGAAAAACGTCAATCATCTGTTTTTGACAGACATTGTTATTACATTTTCCTCTTAACTGCTCTCCCTTCCTGACCAAGATGCGCGCGCTCGCCGCCTGCCCTTTTTCTCTCCCACCGCCGAAGGATATCCTACCCCATTTCGTCGACGTCGCATACTAAGAACCTGCTCTCCAAGCTCCTGAGCTTCAAAAAAGTTGTCGCCATCCCAACGTCCGTAACGGTGATCGATGAGCTGTGGCCGGTACGAACATGTCGCAAAATATTTTTTTTTTTCGAGCTATCAGATGGCGACACTGACGCGCGTGACCGCCCGAACTTGCGCTGGACAATATGTAAGATCTTGTTGGACATGTGCAGGCGAAACGTGTCCGGATGTTTCAACTTCACGAATCCGGGCGTCATCGACAACCACGAAATCTTGGAGCTCTACAAGGAGCACGTTGACCCACAGATCGAGTGGCAATGCGTGGTACCAGATTCGGTCGATGGGGCATCATTGAAAAGACCGCATGCGGAGCTGGACGTGTCGAAACTGATGTCTGAGGCCGGGAGAAAGATCGATCACGTCAGAGAAAGTGTCGCTCGACTGATGAAAAACGTAGCTCAGCCATTCTTCATTTGACACTTTTGGACAATCTCTCGCCGCGTTGGACGTGGGTCAGAAAGACTGTGAGATCGCGCTCCGGCTCTATACGAGTTGAACGATGCGCGGTCATTGTGCTCTGCCACGATTTTCTCTCTTCCGCGCGTCATCAACTTTTTTTTTTTACTTTTTTTTTTTTGCGAATCCAAGTGCAATTTTTTCTCTCGCTCTGCTTCGCGCGCGCATTGCAGACATGACACCTCCATTGGTCGCCGACTCCTTCGTGCGCCAGCTGGATCCCCACGCGGACAGAAGGGGCGTGTTTTTAGAAGTATTCAACGTGAGTCATTTCGACGATCCTAAGCTCCAGAGGTGTCACCAGGTGAGCTTTTCGCGGAGTCGCTTGAACGTGCTCAGAGGCATTCACGCATCTCCGTACGGCAAGTTGGTCAGCTGTGTGCAAGGGAGAGTGCTGGACTACTGCGTTGACCTGCGGCCGGAGTCGCCAACGCATTTGAAGTGGCAGTGCGTGGAGCTTGACGCGCGCGATCCCAGGCAGGTGTACGTACCGGAGAGGTGCGGGCACCTGATCGTGTCGCTGGAAGATGACTCGCTGCTGTGCTACGCGCAGAGTGGGAGTTACAACCGAGACTTTGAAATGGAAATTCACGCGAAAGACGAACAGATTGGGTTGGTCTTTCCGGATCTACCGAGTGGTGCTGCGTATGTCATGTCTGACAAGGATGAGCAAGCGCTGAGCCTGATCGAGGCAAAGGAGGCGTACAGGCGAAGAGTAGGTAAAGAATGGTGAAGTTTTTTTTTTTGAGTAGGTTGGTGAGAGAGATGATGATGATTTGATCGTTGATGCATGATGCATCTCATATGAACACAGCGCATGGCCTCCACCTCTTATCGGTGGATGGATAGAGGAGATCAGGGTGAATCTAGAACGTGGTCGTCATCCTCGTCGAGCAAAAAGGTGGAGTGTGGGCGAAGGGCGTGGTCGATGTTTCGCCAGACACGTTCAAGGTTGGTGAGTTTGTACCACTGGACGGTGGTTCGAAGACCTTCATCGATTGAGACTTTGGGAGAGAAGCCGAGTTGCCTGAGTTTTTTGCCGTCGATATGGTATCGCATGTCGTTGTAGGGTCTGTCTGACATGTTGATGAGGTAGCGGTGAGTGTGGTCCTGGAGACCGTAGAGTTTAAGAAGGCGGTGAGCGATGTCGAGGACGGTGAGTTCATCGTCGGATTCGATATTGTAGACGTGTCCGTCGATGCCGTTGTGAAGGATGAGGTCGAATGCGCGGACAGCGTCGGAGATGTATAGGAAGCAGCGCTGAACAGATCCGTCGCCATGAATGCAGCAAGGAAGGTTACGTTCGAGTCGACAGATGAGTTTGGGAATGAGTTTTTCCGGGTACTGGTGCGGGCCGTAGATGTTGTTAGAGCGCGTCATCAAGAGCGGGAGTTTGAAACTCTTGAAGTATGCATGGACGAGTTGCTCGGCGGCTGCTTTAGAGGCTGCATATGGGTTGGTGGGTGCGAGGAGTGGGCTTTCACTGGCGAGGCGATTGGACGTGTGTTCACCGTACACTTCGTCAGTGGAGACGTGGATGAAGCGGGAAATTCGCCTGAGTCGGCAACACTCTAGCAGTACGTGCGTGCCCAGCACGTTGTCTTTGGTGAAGGAGAGCGATTTTGTGAAGGAGTTGTCTTCGTGGGGTCAGCAGCGCGCGCGCGCACACGAGAGAGAGAGAGAGAAGCGTGGTGGTCGCTGAGATGTGTGTGTGTGTGTGTGTGTGTGAAAGAGATGTGCGCGTACCGACGTGACTTTGAGCTGCAAAGTGCATGATCGTGTCGATATTGTACTTTTCGAGGACGCGCGAGACCAGCTTGGTGGACAGGATATTTCCCTACGGCACAGAAGAGGTGAGCGTGTGGGTCTCGGAGTGCGTGAGAGAGATGCACACACATACATGTACACAGTCGGCTAGGCCTGGGACAACTGGACTTTGCACGTGCCTTTG
>CAXIEJ010000001.1:0-30381 GCA_964023215.1 Eledona agricola | reverse complement strand
ACATTTTAACGGTCGCATAACGGCTACATCTCTGTGCATGACAAATTAATTTTTTTTTCTTCGCACAAGCGTCGATGTGTGCGTGTGTGTGCGCGTTTATTGAGCGCACGGTTCGGCGGCAGGAGCGAGAGCGAGCTGCAGCGTGCCCTCCTCGTTCATCTGCTTGAGCACGTCCAGGCCCCCTATGAACCTGCCGTCGACGTACACCTGCGGGTAGGTCGGCCAGCGGGCGTACTCCTTCAGCCCCTGTCGCACGGCCGAATCCGAGAGAATGTCGAAAGTCGAGAATTGGACGCCCGTTTCGCGCAGCATCGCCACCAGCTGCTGGCTGAATCCACACAGCGGCGCCGACGGCGAGCCCTTCATAAACACCATGACCGGGCTCGAGCGGACGAGCGCCTCCAGGCGCGCGAACTGCCCCTGACCGTCGACGGCGGGGCGCTCAGACGGGAGCGGCATCGAGGCCGCCTGGCGCAGTCTCTCGACGGCTCTGGTCACTCGCGGGCAATCCAAGCCGTTCACTCGCTCGAACAGAGACGCCCGCAGGAGCAGCACGAACGTCGGGACTTCCTCCACCCCGTACTCGATCGCCGCCTCTCGGACCCCCTCCGCCTCGACCTTTCAGAAGAGAGAGTTCCCCACGCGCGCGTGCGCGACGGAGAGAGAGAGAGTGAGAGAGAGAGAGATCTATAGTCAGTCGCGAAACCAGAGAGAGAGAGAGACTACACTCGTGAAAAAAAAACAGAAAGAGGCGACGCCAATGCGACACGCCAATGCGACACGCCAATGCGACACGCTCTGGGCTCTCCCCCCTATCCGCCCGAACCTACTTTGATCAACGACACTTCCGGGTACTGTCTGGCCAGCACCTCCAAATACTCGTCGAGACCGGCCGACGTCTCCGACCACGTCGCGTAAAACGCCAGCACGACCGCCCCGCTCTCGTAGGCCGGCTGCGCCCGCAACTCGTCCAACGAGAACAGCTCTTTCAACTTCGACGGCATCGCGCACTGAATGAGAAATTCCGCCACCGGTTTTCGCTCTCAAGCCACCTCGCGCACACACAGAGGTTATGTGTGTGCGCGAGGCGCCAACGCCACACAAAAACGAATCACGCGCCATGTGGTAGTACATTAAACACCCCGGTGAGATGACACGGCTTCTCCCTCACTCTCGTTCGGACGGATGTCGCATCTCCGAGCTGGGATTCATGATGAGCGAGTACGTCGTGAGGCCGGCGTGATAGCTGGAGTAGAGCAGCAGGCCGAGCGCGGCCCAGTTGAGAATACGATCTCTCGGGAAGAAGGAGTACGTCGGGCGGTTCCTGTAGACACCCTGTATGGTTGGTTATGATGTGGCGCTCACGCGCACATCGAGCGAACGCTCGGTCAGCACTGCTCTCTGTCGCATCGCCTGTGTGTGTGTGTGTGTGTGTGTGTGTATGGGGGAAGAGAAAAGCGACACACGGCTCTGCTTTGCACGGCGCCGCGTGTGAGAAAGCGTGCAATCGGGGCTCTCTCGAACGACCGGGTCACTCTCATCCGAGGGAGATGCACCCTCCACCGGGACTCTCTTTTGGCGGCAGGGCCGCGCACGAGGCGTTTCTTCCTCCCCCGTACAACACTAGTCGTCACACACCTCTCACATAACCTGTCAAAAAAAAAAAAAAAGGACGGCATCGCGCGCGTACCCTCGACATCTCGTTCGAGATTCGCTTCGTTCGGTCCAGGGCGGCCTGGAACTTCTCGTCGACCTGGAACCTTTCGGGCAAGTAGTTGGCGATCATCTCTCGTACAGGTGGTCGCGCAACTTGACACAACGGCAACAAAAAAAAAGGAGCTCTGCGGCGTTAGCAAAACCGGAATTCGAGAGATGGCCAGAGACGAGGGGGCGTGGCGGCGCGCGTTGCTTCGCCCCGCCGAGCGAGGGAGGTGCGGTCAAGCAGCGGTCCCCCCCGGCGTCGCGCGTACTCTAAGCGTGAAAACAGTGGGCGTCGGTGGGCGGGCAGAAGGCAGCGATACAACGGGTGGGGATGCGTCGAGCGCGCTCTGATTCAACGCGAGTGATGGTGTGAAATGGCGTCTAAGCAGAAGCAGAGCTGGGCGTGCGCTTGACGTCGCACGTTGCCGAAAAAAAATAAATGGGCGTTTTTTGCCAGTCGCGCGTCGAGTCGGTCATGTGTCAAACCGCAGTCGCGCTGTCTCCCCTCCCTCTTCCACCACCCGGGCGCTCTCCGAGTCGTTCGTCGAGCAGCGCGCACACCCCTTTTTTCCGCGAGCCGAGAGCTGCGGAGGATGATGATGTTGCGCCGATCCGGGAGCAGCCGGCCACCCTCGAAGCTCCCCGAGATGATGCCACACACGCGCGGTCCAACCCCCTTGTGTGCAGTGCGCATGCACAATTTTCACAACGCTCAGCGGTCGCCCTCGAAGCTCCCCGAGATGAGATGCCACACACGTGGCCCACCTCCTTGTGTGTGCGGCGCGCATGCACAATTTTCACAACACTCAGCGGCCGCCCTCGAAACTTCTTCCCGGGGTGTGCCGCACACGGCCCACCTCCTTGTGTGTGTGTGTGTGGCGCGCATGCACAATTTTCGCACTCTCCGCGCGCGGCCCTTTTCGGCCGATTCGTTTTCAGAAGTGTTCATTTATCGCTCTTGTCCCCAGCCACGCGTGTCGCAGCTGCAGAGCGGTGCACCGGTCGCATCCCCGACGCTGAGTTCGTTCGAGGAGTAAAGGGGGAGCCGCGCGCGCGCGTTGAGAGCAGCGGACCCCACTGCCCCCGCATGCGCGCGCACATACACACACACACACACACACACACACATCCCCCACACACGCACCTACATCATCGAGAATTTTGACAGATGTCGAGCGCGCCGATCAACTTGAACTACTCGTTTCTGTCCCCGGACCCCGCGCACGAGGTGTTTCCGCTCCCCGACAGCGTGACGAACCTCAAGACGCCGGACCCCTTCTGGAGCGGTAGCGTGGGCGTGGACGTGCCGATCGTGATTGACTTTGGGTCATGTCACGTGCGCGCTGGCTTCGCGAACCAGTCCGACCCGTTCTGTACGTATGATCTCTCTCTCTCTCTCTCTCGCGACGGCGCAGACGCGGAGCTGACGCGCCGGTTTTTTGCATTTCAAGTGGACTTCCCGACGATCTACGCCCGATACCGCCCGAGCACGCTGTCGAGTGGGAGCACGTCCATACTGGGCATTCCGAGCAGCGGCGACGACGAGGTGGGCACGACGACGGCGGTTGGGAACGACACGCTGCACCTGCCGCCGGCGACCAGGAAGTCGTCCCCGTTCGACCTGAACGTGCCCTACCACCAGGCGGGCGTCGAGTTCCTGCTGGACCACACGTTCTTCCACATGATCAACAACAACCGCCCGGGCGAGGTGGAGCAGGAGGCGCAGCCGCCGAAGTTGAAGAGGTACGCGCCCTGCGCGAGGGCGACGACGGGAGGAGGCGGCAGGGTGGGACAGTCCCGCTCGCACGCGGCGAGCAAGTACTATGACGGCAGTGTGTGCCACCCGGTGGTGATGACAGAGGCGCCGCTGATCCCCCGACACAGCCGCGGCCAGCTGCTGCAGTTGCTGTTCGAGTGCTACAACGTGCCGAGTGCGTGCCTTGGCATCGACGCGCTGTTCGCGTTGCTGTACGACCACCACCAGAACTACCGAGGGACGCGCGTGACCAACTGCGCGAAGACGCACGCGCGAGCGCCGACGCCCTACTGCCACGCACCGTCGAGGAAGAAGGGCGCGCAGCCGGCTTACTTCGACTGGACGATTGGCGGCAAGGGCTTGGACAGCCGAGACAGAGCGGTGGGCGCGCGCCTCGAGTACCCGGAGACGGCGTTGGTGCTGTCGAGCGGTTACGAGTGCTCGCACGTCCTGCCGGTTGTGGGCGGACGCCTGGACGTGCAGAACGTGATGCGCGTCAGCGTCGGCGGCCACCACTCGACCGAGTTGTTGAATCGCGCGGTGCAGCTGAAGTACCCACAGCACCGCGCGGTGTGGAACCGACTGGCGGCCAGCAGCGGCCTGTCGCTGGGCTATTCGGTGTCGGAGGCGATCAAGGAGCAGCACGGCGTCGTGGCGCTAGACTACCCGGAGGTGCTGCGAGAGTTCCAGGCGTACGAGTTCGCCGCACCCCGCCGGCCGGGTGCGGGTCGCGGGTCGCGCGCGCTGACGTCGCCGGACTCGTCGGACTCGCCGGCGTTGGCGGAGGGCGATCCGGCGACCCCGGCGGCGGGCGACCCGGCAGCACTGATTCGGTACATCCAGCTGCCCTATGAGCCGAGTCCGATCTACACGCTGACGGACGAGGAGCGCGCGGAGCGGGAGGCGAGCCGCGTGCAGAACGCGACGCGGATCAAGGAGATCACGCGGCGACGGCGCGAAGAGAAGATGCGCGAATGCCACCTGCGTCTGATGGCGCTGGAGGAGCTGATGGCGTTCCGGGCGAACCTGGCATCGGCCGAGGATGAGGCGTGGCGCGCGCGACTGCTGCAACTCGACTTCGAGGACTCGGACGTGCACACCGCCTGCCTGGGCGGCCCGCGCGACCGCGTCGAAGCCGAGATGCGGCAGGCGCAGCGCTCTCTCGCGAAGTCTCTGGACGATCTGGTGAGCCACGTTCTGCCTTCCAAGGTCGCTTGGCGCTCCGACGAGGCGCTGGCGGATGCGCTGCGGCGGAGTGAGAGCGAGCTTGAGGCGCACTTCCCGCCTCGCTCCCGCGCGGACGAAGAGCTGTCCGAGGCTCGACTGCGCGCGATGGCGACCTCCCGACTGCACCTGCGGTTCGAGGACCGCGTCTCCGAGCTGCGCAAGGCCTCCCGCGGCGAGGACGACGAGGATCAGACTCCGGCCACCTCCACCGACGAGTTCCTGCCCTTCCACGAGGAATCTGACAAGTCTCGCAAGAACAACTCCTACCTGACCACCATCGTTCTGGACCTCTCCAAGGACCTCGCCCTCTCCTGCCTCGACGAACTCCAGGCCCAACGGCACCTGATCCTCGCTCAGCTGCGCCGCACGCAGGCCACCCTCTCCAAGTCCAAGGCCGCCCTCGCGCAACTCCAGCAAGCCGAATCCCAGCAAGACCAGTCCTCCTCTCGACACGGCGGCCCCTCCCATCCAAGTCCCTGCGGCGTCGGCACCATCGCCAACGCCATCGGCTCTCGCTCCTCCCGCGCCTCCAAGTCCCGCATGCTTTTCGTGAGCCAGCAGCAGCACGACGAGGTCCAGGACGACGACAAATTCATGGAAATGATGATCAAGCAGTCCAACACCGTTCACCTCCTCATGACCTCCAAATCCAACGCCTCCGACTTCAACCTCATCTCCAGCGCCTCCTTCTCCGAGTACGACCAACTCTCCTCCCACATACAATCCCTCACCTCCCAGTGCAAGGACGACCGCCTCCTCATCGACCACATCGACGACGAAATCCTCTCCCGCCTCGAACCCGCCATGCTCTCCCGCCGCGAGGCCGAGCAGCACCAACTCTCCCTCGGCGTCGACCGCTTCCGCTACCCCGAAATCCTCTTCCAACCCTCCATCATCGGGCAGAGCCAGCAGGGCATCCTCGAAGCCCTTCTAACCGTCCTCCAACGCTACGCCAACCGCAACTCTTCCGACTACGACAACCTCCGCGTCTCCATGCTCCGCTGCCTCTACCTCACCGGCGGCAACTGCTCCTGGCCCGGCCTCTCCCCACGTCTCTTCCGCTCCCTCATCGTCGACCTCCCCATCTCCTGGCCTCAAAACAAACTCGTCCGCGTCATTCAGTCCTCCTCCCCCTGCCTCACCGCCTGGAAGGGCGCCGCCCTCTTCTCCAGCAACGACTACAACCTGGACAACTACTTCCTCAAACGATCCCTCTACGAGGAAGAGGGCTGCGAACGCATTCACGACCTCCTCCCACGGCACTTCGCCTCGAACTACACGACTCCCTGACTCTCTCCCACACCTCTCAGAGAACTCTCGGCCAAAAACTCTAAAGCAACCCCTCTATCGAACCGACACTTTTTTTATTATTATTATCGAATCGACACTTTTTTTTATTATTATTATCGAACCGACACTTTTTTTATTATTATTATCGAATCGACACTTTTTTTTATTATTATTATCGAACCGACACTTTTTTTATTATTATTATCGAATCGACACTTTTTTTTATTATTATTATCGAACCGACACTTTTTTTATTATTATTATCGAATCGACACTTTTTTTATTATTATTATCGAATCGACACTTTTTTTTATTATTATTATCGAACCGACACTTTTTTTATTATTATTATCGAATCGACACTTTTTTTTATTATTATTATCGAACCGACACTTTTTTTTTCCACCAAACCGACGTTTTTTTTTTGCGACGCATGTGCGGCGCTCGCGCGTACCCTTGCCGCATTTCTTGCCTTTTTCCTCTGCGCAGGTAGAATGATCCTCTAGTGTGGCTGCCGATGGACCGCTTCGTTTCTTCATCTGAATTGGGTATGGGCGCGATGCCCACGGTGCGAGCCGCGCTCACCCGGCGTGGCCGGCCCCGTGTGCGTTTATTCTCTCCGCTCTCTTTCGCGCGCGTTTACTGACCGCTGCGTCGGCGGCACGGGGTGGATGCAGAGAAAACCAGGCGCCTGGGCGGGACGGGTGCCGAGCCGGAAGATGGTGCGACCCCGGGCAGTCTGTGGAAGCAGCTGAATGACCAGAAGCGAGAGGAGGGAGAGCGAAGCGAGATGATGGTCAGGGACTGGCTCGCGCCGGATCAAATCGACCAGAGCGGTACGAGAGAGGCGTCGACTCTTTTTTTTTTTTTTTTCGCGCGGTCGGCGACTGACGCACACGCCCGCAGAGCACCCATACTACGAGTTTTACAGGACGAAGATCCGCCAAGAGGAGATGGTCTTGAGCCGCCAGCTGGAGGAGTTCAAGAGGGCGTCGGTGCTCGCCGCCTCCAAGAAGAAGTCCGACGTCGATTTGGTTGAGCAAATCGTGCTGTCGAAGAAAAAGGCCGTCCGGAGCGAGCGACAGGGAAAGGCCCAGCTGCGAGGTGTCCGGCCGGTACTCGGCGTCAAGGTAGTGCCCATTGCCAGTCCGAGGTCGCCGCAGCAGGAGACCGAGACCGAGTCGAGCAAGAAGAGAAAAGTGCGGTAAAAAAAAAAGCGCTGGTTCGACGGGAGACAACGCGATGGTTGTGTCATAGTAGATATATATATATACATATATATATATATTATATATATAAATAAAAAAGAGTCAAGACGACGCGCGCCGACACTTGAGAGCGACGACGCCCAGATGGACGACTTGGGCGAGGGTGAGGTAGGTTTTGCGCCGGAGCTTGGTGTTCAGCCGGCCGAGGCAGAACCGGACGTAGTCGTCGTCAAAGTCCGAGAGAGTGAGTTGCTCGCGGCGCTGGATGAAGAGACGCCACTCGAGGGTCCAGTCGGGGTGGGGTGGATCGCCGAGAGCGAGGACGCGCCGATCGAGCATGGCCCCGAGGAGCGGGATGACGGCGTCGTCGATAAAGAAGCGCTGGAGGGGGCGTTCGCCGGGAGAGTGAGGCAGGAAGGTTGGGTCGGGGGAGGAGACGATTGCCGCCAAAGTGTCTTCGTCGGCGACGGTGAGACGACTGCGAGCGAGCGGGCGCCATTCGAGGGCGCGATCGGTGGTCATGCGCGCGCGGAGGTAGAGGCGGACCATTTCGAGGCAGATGGCGAGCGCGTCGTCCCACCGGTCCTCCTTGGTCGCGAAGTGGAGCAGCGTCTCATAGATGATTGATTTTCGCTCGAATCCTTCGCGGCGTCCCATTGCATGCAGGACGGTGCGCGCGCGATCGAACGTGCACGCGCGCACACCCCGCAGTTCCCTGAACAAGTTCGGACACTCCGACGGGTGCGGACAGTGATCCCGCAGCCTCGACACCACGCGCCGGAAGAACGACTCGTCTGTGCTGCCGCCAAGCACCGTTGCCAACAATCGCGCACTCGGACGACCATGCAGCTCCAACTGCTCCTCCCAGTACGCCATCGCCTTCGCCATCGCTTCCGACGGCGTCGGCGGATCCGCCGGACCCTCGCGATCCGCCAACGCGCGGCGGAACGACGCCCAACTCGCACGGGACGACGCATCCGTCTCCCCCGACGCGTCCACCTCCCCAGCGCCCCTCGCCAACTCAACGTAGCTCACGATGATCGCGTCCAACGTGTAGGGAAGGCCCTTCACGCCCTCCGCTCGCACCCGTCGCCGGTACACGCCCTCCGCACTCCGCACCATCCCCAAGCGACAGTAGACCCGAATCAGCGACGTGCACGTCACCGCGTCCCACTCGCGCTCGCCAACCGAGAACTCGCGCCTCAACAACTCCTGCGCCATCCGGGGACGCCCGTCCTCCAAGAAGAACTCCATCAACAACGCGTACACATACGTCGGACGATCGTGGTGACGACGTACACCATACACGTCTCTATACACGAGGTCCCCCACCGCCGGCCGCCGATTCGCGATCGCGTACTTCAGCAAGTACTCCCAGAGGTAGCGGTACTTGCCGTCGAAGACCGCCTCGTTGCTCGGCGACATGCACCATCGGTAGTGCGCCAACAGCTGCGCCTCCTTTCGGTACCTCGCCAGCGCGTACGTCCAGGAATTCGCCACCTTCACCGCGTCCACGCTCGGCGTCCTCCGCGCCTCCCGGTAGTACTTGACCACCAACTCCCAACTGGACATCGCCCGTATCATCACGTCGTACGTCCACGCATCCGGCACCGACTCCTTCGGAATCCAGTAGCCCTCGCCTCCTTCCGCGCTCTCCCGCCTCTCCGTCTCGCAATACCGGTCGAAAATCTCGCACATCACTCGATCCGTCTCTCTTCCCATGTGATTCGACTTCCACGCCTTCAGCAACGCCCGGTGCATCTTCGTCGTCATCGCCACCCCCTCCCCCGCCGCCAAATCGAACACCTCCTGCGCCCTCTTCGGCCTCCTCACGCACCCATACCACTCTATCAACGGCAAGTACGTCGAACTGTTCGGCTTCCCGCCCAACTCTCTCACCCTCCGCACCTCCCTCCACGCCTTCTCCTCCTCGTTCCTCTCGCAGTAGTACCTCACCATGTTGTTCATCGCGTTCAAACTGCTCCCCCCCTGCTCCAACAACGCCTCGTACACCTCCTCCACCCTCCTCCCCGCCCTCCACGACATCAACAACGCCAACCAACTCCTCATCATCTCCTTCCCACACCTCCAACCATCGCGCCTCAACTCCTCGTACGCCTCCCACAACTCCCGCAACGACCCGCTCCTCGCCGCAATCGCCGCGCTCAACCACGCCTCTCTCTCCGACAACAACAACCTCCTCTCCTCCTACACGCGCCGCCGCCGCAAGGCACCCCCGTCAACAACACTTCCTCTCCACACACACACCTATCACATACTGGCTCAGCACTCACTCTCTCCACACACGCACACACACACCTATCACATACTGGCGCGGAACTCACTCCCCTCTTCTTCTTCTCATCTCTCTCGGCCGCCCTCCTCAACCGCGGCTCCGCCTCGATGCGACTCCGGTCGGACGCCCGCCGAACCCTCGACCATCTCGCGCCCACGCCTCTAGCCTTGCACTGCGCGCGCTCGGACCAACGCGCGAGGAAGCACACACACGGTGAGTACAAGCTTGTCGACGCGCGACGGCCGCGGATCGAGCGAAGGAACACCACCTCTCGATCCGCGCGCCCCCCCTCTCTTTTCCACCAACAAGGCGCCTCTCTTCCGTACGTGTGCGAGTGACGACGACACCAACCTGCCGAGCAACATAGACTGAATCGCCCGCGCGTCGAAAAACCGAATTAGCGGCGCGCGCGCGCATCTGAACGGCAAACTGTCGAAAAAACAATGACGGCCGACGCCGGAAAAAAAATACCCAGCGCTTTTTTTTTCGCCGCAAAAAAATAATAATGGGACGCGACTCTTCCATACGCGGCATTTCGCGCCTGCTCGGCAACCCTGATCACTGTTGCGCGGCGTCCGGCTGCGCCGCCTCGTCGCCCTTGATCAGCGACGGGTTCTCCAGCAAGTCCTTCAGGTATCCCCACGGCGTCGGGCGGAGGTTGAAGGCCTCCTCGACGATGACCTCGGCAGTCACCGGCTGCTCCCTGTCCTTCTCGATGTGCGCCTGGATCTCGCGCACCGACATCACCTTCTGCTCGGAGACCTTCTGCTTGAGGTCCTCCGGAGAGATGTCGCTGAGCAGCTTCTTGACGTCAAATTGCCACTTGATGATCTGCCGCGCATAGAACCACCGGACCAACTGAATGTACTCCGGACGCGCCTGCTGAGTCTCGGGGTCGAAAAAGTCCTTCAAATTCTTCGCGTTTTCGACCTTGGCTTGCCACTCCTTCACCCAGCATTTCTTGGCGCAGTCAATGTAGGTGCGAATCATCTCGTCGCGGGGCAGGTCCGCCCAGCCCAGAGAGAAGTTGTTGGCCTTCTTGACGGACGACGACTTGTCGTCGCCGCTGCTCGGCGCGGCGTCCGAGGATTGCCGCTCGATCTCCTGCGCACGCGTCTTGACCTCCTCGATGCCGCCAACCATGTAGAAGGCCGCCTCAGGCAGGTGGTCGTGCTTCCCATCCAGGATCTCCTCGAAGCTGTTCAGAATGTCCTCGAGAGCGACGCGCCGGCCCTGCATGCCGGTGAACGGCTCGGCCACCTCGAAGGGCTGCGACAGGAACCGCTGCAACTTGCGCGCGCGGTACACGGTCAGGCGATCGTCCTCCGACAGCTCGTCCATGCCCAGGATGGCGATGATGTCCTGCAGCGACTTGTAGGCCTGCAGCGTCGACTGCACGCGCCGAGCGATCGCGTAGTGGCGGTCGCCCACCACGTGCGGCTCCAGCAAGTCCGACGTGGAATCGAGCGGGTCCACCGCCGGGTAGATGCCCAGCTCCGAGACCGCGCGCGACAGGACCGTGGTCGCGTTCAAGTGCGTAAACGTGGTCGCGGGAGCCGGATCCGACAAGTCGTCCGCGGGCACGTACACGGCCTGCACCGACGTGATCGAGCCCCTCGTCGTCGTCGTGATCCGCTCCTGCAAGAGCCCCATGTCGGTCGCCAACGTCGGCTGGTAGCCCACCGCCGACGGGATCCGACCCAGCAACGCCGACACCTCCGACCCAGCCTGCGTGAACCGGAAAATGTTGTCGATGAACAGCAACACGTCCTGTCCGCCCTCGTCTCGGAAGTGCTCCGCCACCGTCAGCCCCGTCAACGCCACCAACGCACGCGCGCCGGGCGGCTCGTTCATCTGGCCATATACCAGCGTCGCCTTGGACTCGCCGTCCAACTTGATCACGCCCGTCTCTATCATCTCGTGGTACAAGTCGTTCCCCTCTCGCGTGCGCTCCCCCACGCCGGCGAACACCGAGAACCCGCCGTGCGTCTTCGCAATGTTGTTGATCAACTCCATAATCAGCACCGTCTTGCCCACGCCGGCACCTCCGAACAACCCAATCTTCCCTCCTCGCGCGTAGGGCGCAATCAAGTCCACCACCTTGATCCCCGTCAGCAGCACCTCGTCCGCCGCCCCCAACTCCGTGTACGCTGGCGGATCCCTGTGAATCGCCAACGCGCTCTGCGCCTTGATCGGCCCCCTGTCGTCCACCGGGTCACCCAGCACGTTCATGATCCGCCCCAACGTCTCCTTGCCCACCGGCACCGTCAGCGGCGCCCCCGTGTCCTTCACCTTCATGCCGCGCCACAACCCATCCGTGTTCTCCAGCGCAATGCACCTCACCACCTTGCTCGTCAGCTGCGACGCCACCTCCAGCACCACCTTCTCCTCCGCCTCCTCCACCACCAACGCGTTCAGCACTCTGGGCAACGCCGCGCCGAACTCAACGTCTATCACCGGACCAATGATCTGCACGATTCTGCCTCGGTCATCCTCGGCCTGCATCTCCACCTCCGGCACCTCGCGGTCCTTCATCGCCGACAGCAACTCCTCGTACGTCACGTCTTCCACCTTGAGATCTGTGTGTGTGTGTGTGTGTGCGTCCGCACACACGCGTCTCAGTTACCGTACTTCACACACATATATTTGTACACACACACACACACACTTCACGTCATCGCCCTCTTCTCTCTCTCTCTCGCCTCGCTCGGCGCGTGCGTACCCTTCGCCGCGGCCCCGTTCAGCGCGCTCTGTTGCGCTGCACTCGGGGTCTCTTCGCTCGACTTCGCCGCCTTTTGCGCCTCCGCAAATCGGCTCTTCCCATCGGTCGGCCTCTGTCTTGGCGGCTCCGCCATACACATGTGGCGCGTTCGGTGGTACATGCATCTCTGCGCCCTGCTCGCTGCTGTCATCAGCCTCGAGCGCTGAGCCTGTCCCGCGCCGACGCCAACGCATCTCGCCGCCACCTGTAAAGTCTTGCGCTGTAACATGGCCGCAATTCAAATCCTGCAACTCTCTCGACCTTCTGCTGCAGTGTAAAAGGCTATAACACACGATTCGAGCGCGCTTCAACCAAACGAGAGTCTGTGGCGAGCACACACTTCAGAAAAAGAGTGAATAACCCCGAACGACAAAAAAAAAAAGTTGTACTCGCAAAGACCTTTGAAAATCTCTCTCCATCTGACGCAAAGGCGCACTCCTCCCTCGGCGACCGCTCAGCCGTGCTCCCTTTTCGCCACCGCACTGGGTCTAGAGGCGCGGCGTTCGTCATGCTCTTTCACCGGCGCAACGCGGCCGCGCCCCTCGCATCGACACCCCGTCGCAACAACTCCCCGCTCGGCGCGCTCGCTCCGAGGTTCCGAGCGCGCGCAGACCTCCTTCCACACGCGCGATCGCGGCGCGCGAAACGCAGATGTCATGCTCATATCAGCGCACAGAGCCAACAAAGATGACAAATTTTTTTTTTCTCACACGCGCACACATGTCATCTCGCCGCAACTCGCGTCTCACTCTCACCGCTCTCAGGCACGCCTAGACATGCCCATCGTCCGCCTTTGCGCCCACGCCGTTCTCCGCGCTCGGCACCTCAAGCCCCGTGCTGCTCGCGCGCTTTCCCCGCGCGCCTACTCCCAGGCGCGCAGCGCCACCAAAATCAAGTTGTCTATGCACAGCCCCACGACCTCCTTTGCTCAAGGCGAGAAAGTCGACATGGTTGGCATCCCCGGCAGCGTCGGCGACTTCGCGGTGGCGCCCAACTCGAGCCCGGCGTTCTCACAGCTTCGCCCCGGCGTCATTCGCATCACCTCGGGCGACGCGAGCAAGAAGTACTTCGTCTCCGGCGGCTTCGCCGTCGCCTTCGAAGACTCGACCCTGAACATCTCCGTCGGCGAGTGCATCAACTTGGAGCATATTGACGTCGAGGCGGCCAAGCGAATCGTCGACGCCTCCAACGCGCGGCTCGCGAACCAGCAACTCGACGAAGAAGCCAGGGCTCTGGCGCAAATAAGCCTGGACACCGCGACCGCCATGGTCAAGGCGTACGAAGCGAAGTGATGCGGACGCAGCGCGCGAAGAACCTGTGCTCTGGGGGAAAAACCAGCCGAGAGCAACTCCAATGTACAGACCGAGGCGCCCTCGTCGCGAACAAAAATAAACCCGTCTCAACCACCCAAGAGGTGAAGAAGCATGTCAAACGCCACACACCTGTACACACCGCGCAAATTTCTCCGTGCCCTCTATCTCTCTGAGAGAGAGAGATGGGAAAAAAGCACACTTCTCATACATGTCTCTCTCTATCACACACGACGACGTGTGAACCACCCCCCTTTCAACGGGGAGAACCTCTCACGGCTGACGCGCCCCAGCGCGTGTGCGCGAGACCCCCTCTCTCGACCTGCGCTCGCTCTGCGCACTCAGCGCGTCTCTCCACTCGCCTCGCCCACCGAACCCCTCCTCGTCTGCGCAACTTGCTGCTGTCTGTTCATGTCGTCGTCCAGCGACCTGAATGGGTGCATGGCGCATGACGCGTACAGCCCACTCGGAATCTGAACCACCACCTGCGTGGCCAAGTTGGTGATCAACTCCGCGTCCAGCGGAAACTTGCTGTGGTATTGGAAGTACTTGGAGTTGGGATTCCTTTAAAAAAAAAAAACACTCAGTACACGCGCGCTCACACACGCCACCGGCCGTTGGAAAAAAACGTACTTGGTCGCCAAAATTTCCTCTCTTCTTATCAAGAGAATGCACACTAGGAATATAACGGCCATGTGCACGCCGTACATGAGCAGCCAATCCCACAGCTTCCACGCCTCTTCCAACGGCGGGGTGTCGGTCAGGATGCTTTGCAGGGCCGGATGCGAAAATACGCACAACTGGACCGAATGCTTTTCCAGGTACGAAAACAGCTTCGGGTCGACCAATTTCAAAATCCGCTCAACCAACGCGTCCCCATCCAATGCACCCATTTGATTGCCGCAGTAGCGCGGACACCTCTCAACTATGAAATGATAAAACATGTGAAATGCCTCTATCTCGGGCATGTTGTACAAAAAGGGTGCGGCCAGGCAGTTCAAGCCCTGAATGTATCCCAGTGGCTTTTGCTTCTCTGCATTCGTGTGTCAGATGTGAGAGCAGCATGCGGTTTAGTTATCGTCGTCATCTCATCAACCGAGAGAGAGAGAGAGAGAATCAAAAAAAAAAAAGCGCAACGACAGAGGATTGCGTCTTGCGCTGCATACACACATAGTATTGATGTGTGTGGACAAGATTCGGACGGGCGAGCGCCTGACTGCGCGCAACCTCTCCACTTTCTGTACCGTCACCGATCAGGTCGCCCGACATCCCCACGTCGAAAGGCCGCTCGAGACGCGTGTGGGCATGCTCACCCTTTTCCGCGCGCGCAAAAGGCACCTCGTCGACGCGCCACACACATCATCGGTCAACAGCACACACACACATCATCGGTCAATAGCTCACATACACACATCATCAGTCAATAGCTCACATACACACGTCATCGATCAATAGCTCACACACAAATACAAATAGGCGTGTTCTCCTCTCCTCTTTCCCTGTGTCAGAGAGAGAGAGAATCACACTCTCGTACCCACTTTGTGCTGAAATGCATTCAGCACCCTGACCAATTTTTCCAACGTCACTCTCTTCTTAAAAGTCTTCTCCTTTGGAAACGTTCTCATGGCGTCCTGACTTATGATCATGTGCGCGCTCGACGGCCCCAACTCGACCAACGAGAGGTACTCTTCAGCGCAAACCTGCTTCAGGCCCAAAAAAATTTGCCATATCTTTCCTCTCAAGGTGGCTTGTTCATCAACCTTGTACTCGTCGTCCTCCTAGTAGAGCAGTCAATACGTTTTCCCGAAGTTAGCATTTTCAGTCCCACACTGGCCGAACGAAACGGTAAACATGCAGCAGAGTCCTTTGTCGGGCAGCTCTGCGCTTGTATTATATATATGACATTAGACCCCTCCGCAGTGGGAAATAGAAAAAAACGGATTGCAACGACGGCGGAATTGACGGTCACGAATTCGCCTGGCCACTTACCTCGGGCTCTGAAGGCAACCCATAACACGTGATGAGGTCCCTCAGCTTTGCCATATTTTGCTCCAACTCGTTGGGATGCGAGGCTCCATACTCTAACAAGTCATCGTACAACGTTCGCAGTTCACATTGGGAAATTTCTTTAACTTCAGAGTATGGCGTATAGGAAAACATTGTGTCGGCATTGAGGCGCGGGCCCCAAAAAACTGACTGGACGAAAAATTTTGGTCGCGTTTAGAGAAGAGAGACACACAATGTATTTCTCACAAAATATACAATATTATTCTTGAACCGCGCAATATTTTGCTCAAACAGCAGAGAGAGAGTTCTCTTACATAAACTCTTTTCGCCGGAGTCACTTGAAGCTGCGCGTTCGGCCACCGAGAGCCTCCGACTCAAATCACTCAGGTTGTTCATTGATTTATTTTTTGCTATTTAGATAGACAGGTCTGCGCACGCTGGCACACGAGCACGCTTTTGTCGGCATACCTCGGCCGTCTGTGTCTTAGCTACCGGCGGCCGTTATTTACAATCCCCCCTGTTCATTTGAACGCGTCTGGTCGGCACCGTCTGTCTGTCAGTATTTTCCAGCTCCTTCTACATGCCGTCGTCCAACAGCACCGAAATCAGCCACCAAAACGCGGCGTCGGTCGCCGCGACTCCCAGCCTCGTTAGTATATTGCTGGCCTCCGCTCCGTGCTCCTTGCACGACTCGTAAAATCGGCTCCACGCCTTGATTGGCTGCTCTAGCCTCGTCCTGTCCCACGGCAAATTTTGACACGTGTTCGCTGACGCGGTTGGCATGTCCCATGCTGAATCAACTGGCGCGCGCTCCGTGTGCGTCGACGGGGGTCTTCGCCATCTCGAGTTGTTGCCTTCTAGGCGGTCCGCCTCGCGCGGCTGACTGGATGACGCGACGATCTGGCGAGCTCCGTAGGGGGAGGGAGACACGGCGTGCTTGCTTGAGCAGCATTGAAGGGCGCGACAGAGCGCGGCGGGGGGCGGGCGCGTGCCCCTGCCGAGCGCTTCGAAGTGGCTGATTTGTCGGGATTGAGATGGCGAGGTCGCGGCCGAGCGGCGAGAGAGGTTGGATGACGGGGCGTGCTTAAAGTATGAGTTCAGACATTTAGAGAGCGCCGCGGATCGTCGCATTTCAAGATAGAAGGGAGCGCTCGAAGGCACCGAACTGAGAAGGCGAAGAATGCGGCAGGGAAGTTCGAGGGCAGAGTGTCAGTTGTTCAGGTCGGAACACAAACAAAGATCGTGCGTTCGGTACAAATATTAAAAAAAAAACTTCGAAAAACAGAGAAAGTCTGAATGAGGAAGCAGAGAGGAAGGTGGGTGCGAGCGCGCAGGAGGGCGGCGTGGCGGAGAGGGCAAGAAGGTGTCACAACGGTCTCGGGCGCGGAGTGCAGTGTACACACGTGACGAGGAGAGAGAGCGTTCGTTGTTGGCGAATAGAAGAAGCGAGCGCGATGAGAGGCGGTGTCTGAGTTGAAGGAGGCCCACCGAAGGCGGAAAGTGAGGTGACCGTCAGCAGTTTGGAGAACGTGGCGGAGGCACGGGAGGAATGGTCGCAATCGTGAGTAAAAACGCGACACACATGCGAACGTCGTCGCGTCCGAATCTGCGATGAGGTGGTGGCTTGCTTCGAGCGCGTTTGCACGCAGAGTCCCGATGATTTGGTCTTATATATTGACATGACTTTTCTCTCACTCTCGACATATGAGAGGGACGGCGATCGAGGTCTCTTGTGTGTGTATATGTGTGTGTGTGTGCGCGCGTTTTGAGAGAGGCCTGCCTTTCAGTGGTGGTTTTGGTGAGTTTGCTCCGAGTCGTCGCCGAGGCTTTGGTCTGGAGCCGCGGGTCGAGTTTTCGCCTTCGCGAAGGTTTCCGAGACAAGAAGTGGGAAGACGAGCGTCGCGTCGGCGAAGATTTTGACGGTTTTGGCGTTTGCCTTTATCTTGCCCCAAGACTTTGCTTCGTCCAGCGTCGCGCCGGAGTCCGACCCGTCGAACTCCGGTGCCGTGCTGATGACGACGGACCGCGCGGCGCCGTTGCCGAACAGGGACGCGTTGAAGATGTGGTGCTTTGAAACGCCCCCGCCCAGAATCAACTGTCCGATTCTCTTCGCCTTCATGGCGATGATGTTGATCCTTTTGGCGTCTTGAACGACGTCGCAGATAAAGCCCGGTCGACCGAAGGAAAATATGGTCATCATGTCCCCTATGCTGCCGTCGGTGATGGCCGGGCAGAACACGGGAATCTGGTTCTTGTGGCACCAATAGTAGATCGATTCTTCGCTGCGTATCTCCGCGCCCAGGCGATCGATCAGCGTCGAGGGGGTCCATATGCGCGACGCGGACTTCTGCTCGGCATACATGCACTTGAACACGGGCATGATCCACGACTCAAACAGACAGTAGTTGTCGTTTGGCACGAGCAAATTGCCTATTCGGTTCATCCCCTGCGCGCGAAGGGTCTGGCCATCCAAGTCGAAGGAGCCGAGGTAGTGGGGCGCCAGGACCTTCATCAAGTCCTCTTCGATCCCGCCGGCGGTCGTCACGACGACGTCGACGAACTTGTGCTTGCAGAGAAATTTGATGATTTCGCGGTTTCCAGAAGAGACCATATTGGACGTGAATCCGAAGAAGATGGTCGTTTTGGTCTGTTGCGTCGGGGGGTGGTCTCTCATTCGTTAGCGCGCGTGGCTCGGGCAGGAAGACGAGGCATTGTCGCCGGCGAAAGGGGCGACTCGACGGCCGAGGCGCGCGGAAAAAGCGCAAAGTGTCTCAACTGGGGCGGGCGCGACGGAAACAAAAAAAATGCTTGTTACGCTTGCGCCAAGTTGACTTCTTGCGTCGCGACGCGCGCGCGCAGAGAGCTCGTCACAGCACAAAAAATTTAAAAACAAGACTCGTTCGAGACACATTTCTCTCTTTCTCTCTATATGATATGACGTGCTTTTTTCCTGACTTCTGGATCCAAGTATTCTTCGGATTCGTCGGCGTAGGGCTCTTCGTCCGAGAGTCTCCAATTGATCTACAGGGTGCGTGCCCGCGGTTGACGTGTCAATTGCGTGTTCGGTGGTGCACGTTGACGTGTCGCGTCTCTCCCCCCCCCCCTCGCCTATAGCGGCTGGACGTTGTCGCCTCGCGCTTTTTCGCGGCCTCGCGTAAGGGGAGTTGGCGCTCGTTCTTTCGCGCACCATCGCGAACAAACGAGACCGTGTGCGTGCACACGCGCGCTTAGAAAAAAAAAAAAAAGTGGTGCCGAGGGCGCGCGCGGACCACGGGCCGCCTCGTACCATGTCGTTGATCTGGTCCACGGCCAGACCGAAGTTGGTGGCTTGAAAGCCGACCGTTCTGAGGGATTTGAGAATGGCCTCAAAGTCAATGCCGTCGTCGAAATCATACCCCTTGACGGCCGTCGATGCGTTCAAGTCGAACGGGCCGGTCGGTTCCAAAACCACCCCTCGCGCGATTGCCTCTTCGTCGAGGGCGAGGGGCGTCGCATACATGGTTCGGCGGCCTGGCTGGAATCGAATAAGAAAGCCAGATGTTGACAGGTTTTTTTTTCCGAATGGCATTATTTTTTCTGGTTTGTACCGCGCGGTTTTCAGCAGCAGCAGCAGCAGCGGAGGGGCGGCGTGCGCTTCACGAGCTGGCGCGCGACGGCGAGTGGCGTTCGCTCTTGTTCTTGGTGCATCGCTTGGCGCATCGCACGGCGCCAGTTTTGCCGAGTGCTTTTTTTTTTCCCCCGGCTCGCGCGGTTGTCGCGTCGCGGCCGAGACGCGCGCAGGGAAGGGATTCGCCTCGCGGAGGAGATGGCGCCGACTCTGCGAGGGACGATGACAACAACAATGCGGCAATTTGCTCTCCCTTTTTTTTTTTGAGAGAGAGAGAGAGAGAGACCCCGAGAGAGTGCGCATAGCGGCACGCGACACCTTCGCGCATCATCAGGGATAGAGGTTCTCGCCGAGCAGAAGGGGGTCTCTCCGCGACGGCGTTGGAGGCGACGCGCCCACCCGCGTCCGACGGTGACTCCTCCCCTCGCCTGAACGATCGGATCGCACGAGCTGGTTTTTTTTTTTGCCCAGCGCGCGTGCCGCAAACAAAGAGAGAGAGGCGGCGCGAGAGCGGGCTCGCCGGGCGCGTCCCCGGCAGAGAGTCGAGCTGTCAAAGGCGCGCCGCCTTGTCACACACAAGGCGGGCGTTTTGTGTACACAGCCGCCGGCTCTGAATCATCATCATTGCAACACACAGTTTTTGCGCCAGAAAAAAAAAAAGACCGAGTTGACACGTCGCGCGTCAAAGTTTATTGCCGAGCAGCAAGAGCGACCTTTGCCTTGTCCGGTCGTCCGCATATCTGTATCGAACGCGCTCTGCAGACGTCTCGAATCGCGGGACGTTTAGCCTGAACTGGAGCGAACTTGCCGCGAGCCGCAGCAGCCAAGACAGAGCAGAGACATGGCGCAGGCGAGGCCGACCCCGCCCGCGCCGGGAAGCCAGTTCGCCATCAAGTTGCTGCAGGCCGGCTCCTACTCGGCCTGGGCGGCGGAGTTTCAAAGCCTGAGAGGTACGTGCGGGGCGTTCGCCGTTGCTTCGCGCGCGCGCGGTCACTGACGCGCGTTGTCGGCCTTCGCAGACAGCGGGAAGCAGTGCAAGCGGCTGCTGGAACTGAGGGACATGTTGGGCAGCATTGTGGCCTCGGACTACGCTGGATTTTTGGGCAGCATCGTGAAGCCGGTCTTCTTCTCGAGGCTGAGTGGCGAAACGAGCATGGTGGAAAACAACGAGCATCGGATTCGAAACATGATCCTAGACATTGTGGACCGGCTGCCGAGGAACAACGTGCTCCGGGTGCACGCCGAGGAGATCCTGCACCTCATGCTGTCCATACTGGAGAGGGAAAACGAGGACAACGCGCTGATATGCCTCCGCATCATGTCCGACTTGTACGTGCGGTTCCACTTCTTCGAGAAGTACATGGGGTGCTTCATCGAGTTCTTCGAAAAGATGCACGAGCACTTGTTGCGGTCGATCCAGATGGCCTTTCACGGCCGCCGGGGGGCCGAGCAGCAGCAGGCAGCGAGCTACCGCGCGAGCGGCGGACAAGCGGCGGGACAGAGCGGCGCGACGCCGACCGCGGGCAACAATAACAACAACAATAGCAGCGGCGGCGGATCACCGATGAACAACTGCCCCGCGGGCGCGACGCCATCCAGCTCGTCGTCGGGCGCTCCACTCGCTCCGGAACTCTCTAAACGCGCGTCCGAGCATTGCATCTCCGCGCTCCACTCCTTCAAGGTGCTCAGCGAAACTTGCACCGTCATAACGCTGATGTTCCGCAACTGTCCACAGTTCTTCCATGCGCGCGTCCTCAGCAAGCTGATGGCCACGCTGATCAACACGCTCAAGCTGGAAGTCAGCCCGCTTCCCGCGCCCGAGCACCGCGCGCACTACGTCGACTTTTTGTCCGCACAGGTCAAATCCTTCGGCACTATCGTCATCCTCCTACGCATCTACGACGCACCCCTGGCATCCGACCACCCCGGACCTCGACCACCCGCCGGACCGCTCTACGCGTCCCCCCACGACCAGGACCACTTCAAGAACCTTGCCGAACTGCCGGGACTCATCTGCTACCTCCTCCGCGTCTGCCCCAGCGAGGCCGTCTCCGTCCGTCGCGAGCTGCTCCTCTTCATTCGGCGCTTCCTGCAACTCATCCTCAGCCACGTCTCGCAGTCCAGCGCCAACCACCTCGCCGCGCACCGCTTCTACGACCTCAAGTTCAAGTTCGCCGAGTACCTCGACGTCTTCCTCCACGAACAAGCATGGCTGGGCTCGGGCTACACCGCCGCGGAAACGCTCCGACAAACCGTCTTCATCTGCATCACCAAGTACGCCAGCCTCGTCCACGAGAAACTCGCCTTCCGACACGTCACCAAACTCGTCTACTACTACACCAACTACCTCCACCAGAGCACCACCTACTCGCAGGTGACGCCCATCCTCTCCAAGATGCCGCTCCTGGTCGAGTGCATCGCCAAGGTAGCCGAGGACGGCGCGAAGAAGGACGAGGCGCTGCTCAAGCTGCTCGTCGCGCTGATCAACGAGCTGACCATCCTCAAGGGCATCATCTCGGAGCGAGTCGCCGAGAGCGGCGGCAGCTCAGCGCCCGCCGACGAGATGGGACTATGCGAAGAAGACTCGGCCGCGATCGCCGACCGCGCTCAGCCAACGACAGACGAAGCCGCGTCCATCTCCACCCCCGAGCTCAAATTGCTGGTATCCTTGCTCCTCGACCAAATCAGGAACATCCTCACGCTCTTGTCATCTCATCGCGCCGCACCGCCACTCCACCTCGATATCTACCTTCACCTCCTCAGCCGACTGCTCTGCCACGGACTCAGCTGCCTCGCCCTCCATCAGGTGCCCTCCTCGCCCAAACCAACGCCCGCCGCCGCCTCGCGCCCCTCCACCCGCTCCAACTCCGCCTTCCAGCCGCTTCCCACCGCTCTCGGTCCGGACACCTTCCCGCACCTCTGGGCACCCCCCTCTCCCAGCACCTTCGAGAACGACCTCCTCCACCTCGCGCATTGCTTCTGCCACCTCGACTTCAACCTCCTCGAGGACCTCTTCTCGCGCCACATGCCCTTCATCTTCTCCCGACTCCTCGCCCAGCCGAACCTGCTCACCTTCCTCAACAACATCGTCTTCACCAAACCCATCGGACGCGTCTTCATCGACATCCTGCACATGTTCCTGCTCTCCCGCCTGCTCTCCCTCACACTCTGCGACAAACAAGAGATGAAGCTGATCTACCGACTCTTCAAACTCTTCTTCCACGCCATCCTGGCCTACCTCGAGGACGTCGACCTCCTCCTACACACCCACCTCAACACCTTCATGGTCACCTGCATCCGACACATCACCGAGAACCGCGACGTCGTCAACTACTTCTACTTCCTCCGCAACATACTCCGCACGCTCAACCTCGCGCGCATCGAGCTCTTCAGCAAGGAACTCCTCATGCTCCTGCCCAACTTCGTCGACGTGCTCAGCCAACTCTGCGAGTGCACGTCCGCCGACGCGCTCAAAGACCTCTACATCGAGCTGATGCTCATCCTCCCAGTGCGCCTCAGCACGCTCATGCCCTACTTCAAGCTCTTAATCAAGCCCCTGATGCTCTCGCTCGAGGCACCGGACTCGGACGTCTGCACCAACCCCAGCAAGTGGCAAACTGGACTCAGATTCCTCGAAGCCAGCATCAAGAAGCTCGGCGGCGACTTCCTCGAGCCGCACCTCGCCGAGTGCAAGCCGCGACTCATGCGCGCGCTCTGGCAGCACCTTCACCTCCCTTACCACAATTGCACCTCGCTGGTGCTCAGAATACTAGGCAAGATGGCCGGACGCAACCGCGCCTGCATGGTCCCACCGCAGATCGCTCACGACGCACTCGCCGGCGAAACCGGACTCCGCATCGTCGTCTTGTTCGACCGCACGCCCGTCGAAATCTCGCTCCAGGAAGTCGTCGCCGCCGCCCGGCAAATCGTCACGTCGCCTCTCCCAACCTCGCCGTGGCACCAGACCAAGCGACTGCGACACCTCCAAGTCGTCCGACTCTGCCTCGCCGTGCTCCTCAGACCAAGCTCCGCTGATTGCGATCCGGATGCGCTCTCCGCGCGCCCGACGCGCATGCCATCCGAAGGCGCCAACTCCGCGCACTTGCTCTGCAATTCATCGCTCATCGCGCTCCAACACGCCGACTTCGTCCCCTTCGTCCGCCTCCTAGCCGACCCGCTCTTGTCATCCGGCAGCCAAACGCATCGCAAATCCAGTGAGCAGTACGCCGCCGAACAACAACTCTTCCGCTCGCTCCTCGTCGCCGCCATCGTCGCACCCAGTCACCAGCCGCCACCAGCCGACACCCAGTCGCCAGCCGACCACCTCCCGGACCTGCTCCGCGCTCCATGCGCCACCTTCCTATCCCAACTCTGCGCGCACTTCGCCCTGTTTCTCCACCACCGCGTCCGACCCAACCCGCTCCAACTCACCCAACTCGACCCCCACGCCTTCATCGACGCGCTCGTCGACACCTTCTGCCTCGAACACCGCGAACGCGCACTCTCGGCGTGCGGCGCACTCGACCAGCTGCTCGCCGCACTCGCCGCGCTCTCCTCGCCTCTCACCGCCACCGACGACAATTCCACCACCACCCCTCGCCCAGAAATCAACTCCCCTGTCCTCAACCACCTCTTGCACAAACTCACGCGCGCCTGCTTCACCCGCACCTGGCACGCCAAGGCCGGCGGCTGCCTCGGACTGCTCCACCTCGTCCAACAAACCCCACTCCAATGGGTCCAATCGCACTTCCCACTCCTCTTCAAGGCGTCTCTCGCCTGCCTCCACCAGGCACCCTACCCGCCATCGCTGTCCGACGACGCCTCCAAGCTCCTCCACCACCTCCTCACGCTACTCCGCGTCCCAGAAGACGCACCCATCCTCGACCATCTCGTCTCCCTCCTCACCTGCAACGTCCTCGGCATCCGCCGACACCTCCAACGCGCTCTCGAAGCGTTGGGCACCTCCCTCGGCATGCCGCTCTCCCAACTGCTCCTCCCGCATCACCACCTCGTCTGGACCAACGCCTTCCGACACCCATTCCAAAAACTCTCCTCCTGGCAACAGGCGTGCTGCCTCGACGCTCTCGCCTTCCTCATCAACCACAAACTGCCCTGGCCACCCTCCCACCGCGCCAAATTCATCCGACTCCTGTCCGACCTCGTCCAATTCATCCTGTCCGAAGAGTCCAGCCGAAAGCTACCGCTCTTGCTCATGGCCACCGTCTTCGAACTCTTCGCCGCCACCATGGCCTCCGACGAGTTCGCCGCTCCCGAGCACGCTCCCGTCCGCATCAACATGGTCGAAATCTTCCTCAAGGCTCTCCAGTCCCGCAACAAGGCACTCGTCGCCAGCGCGCGCAAGGGACTCGACCATTCCGAATGTCGCTCTCCTGTCTATCAGGACGCCATCCAAAGCACCGTCCGACCCATCTTCCACGCCCTCTCAGAAGGACGCTTCACCGAGTCTGCGCTCGAGGCACTCGCGCGCATCCTCGCCTACTTCCCACACCTCTTCACCGTCGCCTTCGCCGACAAACTCCTCAAACAACTCTCCCAGTGGACCGACGCGCACCACTCACTCAAGTACGAGCCGGACAACAATTGCTTCCGCATGGCCTCCGGCGTCCTAGAACTCTGCCACTTGCTGCCATCCGCCGGCGGACACGAACTCCTCCCCACCATCGTCAAGCTCACGCTCGACCTCGAAGCCATCTTGCCCTATTGGCAGGTCTACCAACCACTCCACGCCTCCGCCGCCGCGCCCACCGAGCAGCACCCCGGCGGCAGCGGCCCTCTACTCAACACGCCGCTCCCAGCCAGACGCATCTGCCCCAAAACACTCGTCAGCCTCTACCGATCTCCACTCGCCAAGTGCCTCAACCGATTCCCCGCGGAAACCGTCCACTTCTTCATGTCCAAACTCGCCGAACGCGCCTACTTCGGCCTCTTCGTGTCCGTCCTCCGATCCGCGCTCTCTCCCGCCGTCCGCGAAGAACTCGCCAAGTCCCCTCACAAAATCCTCGAGGCCATCCACCTCCACAAGACGTCGCCACCCCCACCCGGACTCTACTACCTCGACGGCGCTCCCAGCACCAACTCAACGCCCTCCTCCTCCGGCAGCGGCCCCGCCTTGAACAACGCCCCCACCGGCCCGCCCTTCCTTCCCCCTCCCGGCACCGCACCCGCCGGACACTTCGTCTACCGCGCCGGCGTCTTCTACCGCATCGCCTTCCTCGTCCGCACCCTCATCAAGTACTATCCGGACTGGCTCGTCCAACACCCAGACGTCCTCGACGGACTCCATCACCACTGGCGCTCCGCCGACTTCCTGCGGCTCCTCGCCGACCCATCCGAAGGATCCATCTACCAACTCTACGAACCCAAATGGCTCCTCAAGTGCTTCCTCTCCGTCTGCCAGCGACTCCCGCGCTCCACCGCCCTGCTCTTCGACATGTGCCTCATCTATACCCATTGCCGCACCTTCGACCTCACCTTCCTCACACACTTCTACACACACGTCGTGCTAACCCAATTCTCCTTCGCCGACAAGCGACTCATCCTCTACCACTTCTTCTCGGACTTCTTCCCCTACCCCCACTACTCCCCGGACCACAAAATCCACGTCCTCAAGCGACTCGTCGCGCCCATCTTCGCGCACAACTTCGCGCGTCCCGCCGACGAGGAATCGCTCCTCGACGCCGACATCATCGCGCTCATGATCCAACACGCCTTCGTCGTCCACGCGGCGGACTCCCCCACCCCTCTCGCCGCGCACCAATACGGACTCGCCTACGAGCTGCTCCAGCTCGTCACCCTGCTCGTCAAGTACAAGCACGCGGAACTCTTCGATTCCCGCAAGGAACTCATCAAGTTCGCCTGGCACCACCTCAAGAGTGACGAACTCATCGTTCGGCAGGCTGCGCACGTCCTGCTCGCGCGCTTCATCGAGGCCTACGAGACGCCCTCGCGCATCATCCTTCAAGTCTACGTCGCCCTGCTCCGCTCCTACCAGAGCGAAACCTGCCACCTCGTCAACGAGTCACTGGACATCCTCATGCCCACGCTCAGCAAGCGCCTCGTCGCCTCGGACCCCTCGCTCAACTGGATGAAGTGGACTCGACGCACGCTCATCGACGAGGGATACAACCACCTTCTGCTCGTCCACATCTTCCAGCTCATCGTTCGCCACAAGGCGCTCTTCTACCCTTACCGCGCGCAGTTCTTCTCCTTCATCATGGCTTACCTCTCCCGCACGGGGCAAATCCAAAGCCTCGAGTCCGAAAAACTCACCATCAACCTCATCGAAGTCCTCGTCGATTGGGAACGCCAACGCCTCGCGCACCTCGCCGACGCCACCGCGCCAGCATTCGGCGCCGAAGCCATCTCGCAACACGCCGAAGCCATCGTCTTCCTCCTCGCCTCTTGGTCCTACTGCTCCTACCCTCCTTCCCTCACCGCGCTGCCCGAACTCGCTCAGGGCCCGCATCCATCCATCCGCGCGCTCGCGCTCCTCCGCGACGTCTATGCCGTCTGGCCCTCCATGCACTTCAAGTTCTCCGTCCTCGCGCACGGACTCGACCTCGCCAGCCAAGGATCCGACGACGGCAAATCCCTCGCCGTCGTCACCTCGCTCACCCTCATCGACATCGCCCTCACCCACCAACTCAACGCCTTCCTCGCCGAGAACCTGTCCGAACTCCAACTCATGCTCCTCTCCTTCCTCAAGTACGAGCAGCTGGACGTCGTCCGCGCCCTCAACGTCGTCCTCCGCAAACTCTTCTGCGCTTACCCGCCCCGCCAGCACACGCTCCTCGAACCCTTCTACGAATCTCTCTACGCGCACCTCTCCAAAGCACTCGTCACCGAAACTTGCTCGCTCCTTCCGCTCCTCGTCACCATTCGTAACCTCGCCGTCCTCGACGACGACGACGACGCCGCCGCCCATCACGACGACGACGACGCCGCTGCCCATCACGACGACGATCTGCCCGCCTCCCTGCACGTCCCGCTCCTCACCACCTCGGCGCCACTCCTCCTGCCGCTTCTTCCACCGCTCGTCAATCGCCTTCAACTCGCCACCAAGGAACACCTCCAGCGTGACGAGTACCGCCTCGCCGCTCCTCCCGCGGCGGCGGCCGCTCGCTCGTTCGCCTCCCCCAACCACCCTTCCGCCTCGCGACTCGTCGACAATAACGCCAACAACACCGCTAAACCCTCACCGGCCCCGCACCTCGCCTACGCTGCCGCCGCCACCTCGGCCGACTACAAACCGCCACCCAGACCCGACTCGCGACTGCTCTTCTACGCGATTCGACTCGTCTACTCGCAGGCCGAGCACCTCGCCGCCCACGAACGGCAACTCTACTTGCTCGTCCTGCAGGCACTCACCGACGGATCCACCGATGAGGCGTTCCTGATCGAATTCCTGCCCTTCTTGTTCCACCTGCTGCAGGGATCCAAACTTCGACTCGAAATTCAAGACCTCAACGCCTGGCTCCACCGACTCGGCCGATTCGAGAAAATCTGGTCTCTCTCGCTCCCGCTCATCTTCTTCGAGGGCGTCCACCACTACTACTACCGCCACGCCGCCACGCCGCCGCCGGAACTCACCAGCCTCGACCGCGTGCCCGCCATGGCGCTCAACAGTCGCCACGCCGCCATGCGCGGTAAATTCTTCGAAGTCTTCGACCGACAACTGCCACGCTCCGGCGCCTCCACCCTGCTCGCCCTGCTCGACGGCAAGGCCTGGCAGGCGTACCCGCACGGCTCATGGATCCAGCGGGCCGCCGACTCCCTTCTCAGCCGCGTCGACCAGGCCGCCACCGCCCCACTCACGCTCGCGCCCACATCGGCCCGACTCCCACCTCTCCCTCCCTCGAGCGCTCGCGACGACGACGACGACGACCAATCGTCTCTTCCCTCGACCGCCGCACGCGACGTGATCACTCGCGCCGCCACCCTGCTGCGCTCGCTCGACACGCTGTCGCTCAGACACCTCCTCGACACGCTCAGGGAGCTGCTCTACCACGATAACGAACTCTGCGAGTGCATTTGGGCGCAACTCTTCTCCGCCTTCTGGAACGACGTCTTCTCCGCCGAACAGCGCGAAATCGCCGAATCCAAGCTCCACGCGCTCTTCTCGCTCGAACCAGCCTACCGCGCTCCGCGATCGTGCCAGTCCACCGGCCTGCCGCTTCTGCGTGCCGTCCGCCACTGCCGCGCACCAAAACCTCTCCTCGCGCCGTCCCTCCTCGTGCGCATCGGCTCCCACTTCGGCGGCTGGTACCAGGCCATTCGCCTGCTCGAGTGCCGCCTCTGGGACGGACTCGCCGGCTACTCGCCCGACGCGCCCCCCGGCGTCGTCGTCTCCTTCCCCAACCACCCCCCGGCTCTCTACGACGCACTCGGCGAGCTCTACCGCCTCCTCGGCGAGTCCGACCACCACTACGGACTCTGCCTCAGTCGCTCGGTCATGGAGGACACGCGCGCCGGACTGGCTCTCGTCCACCAGGGCGCCTGGTCAGCCGCCATGGACGTCTTCTACCGCGCCCTCTGCGACCTCACCAAAGGACGCATATCGCACGTGCCGCTGTTCGAACAACAGCTTTGGGAACGCGAATGGATCGCCTGCGCCAAACGCCTCAACCAGTGGCACGTGCTCTCCAGCTATGGCCAGGCCGTCGACGCCCCCGACTTGATCGCCGAAGCATCCTGGCGCATCGGCGACTGGAACTCGCTCAGCTCGGCTCTCTCCAGGGCCACTCCCAGCGCCGACTCGTACGAAGCCGAGTTCTTCAAGATCTACCAGTGCCTCGCCGAGAAGAACGTCAACCAAATAGATTATCATTGCAAACGCGCCATCAACCTGCTTCTCTCCCGCTGGGCCAGCCTTCCCCGCAGCCCGTCCTGTCCTGCCTACACCCCGCTTCTCCAGGCCTTCCAGCAAATCATCGAGTTCTACGAAAGCGCCAAGGCCATCCGCGACCTCAGCAAGACCACCGACTTCGCTCACGCCCTCGGCGACATCAAGTCTCAGTATTTGAAAGTCTGGCACGAGCGCCTCCCTCACCTCAGCGACGACATCATCCTCTGGCACGACATCCTCCAGTGGCGCCAGCACATGTTCGCCACCATGACCAAAATCTCCGCTCACGTCGCTCAGCAGCAGCAAGCGGGCCTGCCCATCCTCGGACTCGGCCACCACGAAACCGCCTGGACCATCAACAAACTCGCACGCGTCGCCCGCAAGCAGGGCCTCCTCGATATCGCCTTCAACGCCCTTCCCAAGGTCTACCAACTCCCCAACATCGAGGTTCAGGACGCCTTCTCCAAGGTCTACGAGCACATCAAATGCTGGTTCCAACTTCCCATGCCTTGGATGCTCGGCGGACTCGACGTCATCGTCACCACCAACCTCGAGTACTTCACTTCCGCACAAAAGGCCGAGTTCTACCAACTCAAGGGTGAGTTCTACGCCAACTCTGGCGCACACGAAGAGGCCGCCAAAGCGTACGGGGAAGCCGTCGTCACCCTCTCCAGCTTTCCCAAAGCCTGGATCTCCTGGGCCAAATTCTACGACGAACGACTCGAGTCTCTCAATCGGCCATTTTCTGTTCCCTTTGGTTCCGCATCCGATTCCGCATCCGGTTCCGCATCCGATTCCGCACCCGGTTCCGCATCCGGTTCCGCATCCGGTTCCGCATCCGGTTCCGCATCCGGTTCCGCATCCGGTTCTGCATCCGGTTCTGCATCCGGTTCTGCATCCGGTTCCGCATCCGGTTCCGTACCCGGTTCCGTACCAGATGCGGCATCCCTCGTCTTCCCGCTGCTGACCACCGCTCTCTCGGCAACCGAGCCCGCCGAACCGAGCGCAGCGCGTCTGACGGCCGCCAACTACGCGCTCATGTGCTACTTGCAGGCGCTCAAGAGCAACCCGCTGCAGTCGAGAAAGGTGCTGCCCAGGATCATCTGGCTGCTCGGACTCGACGAGGACGCGCCGCAGTCGCCCGCGCACGCCGAATTCCCGCCCCCGGACGTGGCAGCTGCAGCAGCAACTGCAGCAGCAGAAGGAGGACCGCACCGACCCGGTGGATCATTGACCTCGCCGCATCCGCACGACCCGACCTTCCGACGAGCTCAGCCTCCCGCCGCTACCCCCTACGCCGCGCAGACGCACGACCAATCACCGCTCCACTTCGGCGGCGGCAGCGCCTACTAC